>JBBMOE010000048.1:1048303-1128303 GCA_037975065.1 Chaetodon trifasciatus | reverse complement strand
GAGTCGAGGTAGGGGAGGATGTTTACCGGGCTGTACATGTGGAGACAGAGAGAGGCACAAAGAGGAGGATGTTTACTCTACTGTAGCTTCACATACTGTCCGAAAAGTCGACATAAAGCTGAGTGTGACCCCAACACACCATCACACTCACACACCCACACACACACACACACACCCACACACACACACACACACACACACAGCACAGTGTATTGACCCTGTTTGTGCCTAAAAGAATTAGAATAATATGGACAAAATTTGCAGAACTTTTCTTCATATTGATTCAGTAAAAACCTCTTAATGGCAGCAAATGTTATTAAGTGCTAACTACAGAGGTGTGTGTATGTGTGCGTGGGGTGCATTCCAGTAATGCAGCAATGCAGTCATAGAAGATGATATTTAGAAACGAGCCCTCATTAATAAATCAAATTCAACCACTTAGAAAATCCCCATGTCGGGTTTCATGTTGCTGTCTGGGTTTGAGTGAAACATCTTTGAAACCTCTGATGATTAGACGGCTGTAAAGGCTAAAACTGTGACTTCTGAGAGCCTTTTTTGTGTTGACCTTGGCATTAGCACGAGGTTATGCTAGCATGACATCATAACCAACAGAAATGTCCAAACAGTTCAATATTCATGTTGGCAGTGTGATAAAGACAATCTCTGTTGTTGGTGGTGGATGTCACTGCACAGCAGGTCTGTGAAAAGAGGAAATTACATTTTTCAAACCACCGCCCATCGCCCAATCAGCAGCAGCTAATTGAAACCTGCTGTGGTGCTTCAGAGTGTGGCTATTTCAGTTCAATACTCACTTTCGGATCGCACTCACTCACAAGACTGGCCACAGAAGCAATGATGCATTTTGTCCAGATGCTTTTCACATCAGTTCTGACCATTTGTTTCTTAAACATTCATATTCCTTACCCCCCAGTCTTAATTAACATGTTATTTTGAACCAAACCGCAATGTGTCCCTAAACTCAACCAATTTGTTTTTGTGCGTAAACCCAATATTACGTATTCTCTCACTGAATGTGGAGGGCTGGGATTTAGTCTCAGCATAAAATCAGAGATCCTTAAAATAAAGGCGACGCTTCAGAGGTTTCAATTACTTTTCCCACAGTTTCAAACAGTTGTTTCAAGTCACAACAGAATTAATCTGTATCATCTCCAAATAAGATACATGTTGAAGTTTTGGGAACCTTTCAAGTATCATTCATTTACAATATTTACAATTTACCATAAATAAACCATAAAGGACCCAACACTGAGCCTTGAGGAATTTTGAATTCCTATAATCAATCTGAATATATTGATACCCTGACTGGACATTCAACACTCCCTGCTGCAGTTGATATTTCTTCCACAAGTCTGACTACTGTCCATAAAAAGCACACAAGAACTTAGATTTAGTAAGCACTGTAACAGACACAACAAAGGCATCTGATTGAGTACAACTCTGCAGCCCTGTGACATCATCTCTAACAGCTTTCAGATTAATTTCATCACTTCTTCAGAAAGTGATGCATACACATGTCCTCTCTGTCTCATAATAACAGCCAGCACACACCTCATCTGACTCAAACAACAACAAACGCACTCGCAAACACTCCTTCAAACGCATCAAACAAAAGCAAAATCTGCCAAAAAAATAAAAAATAAACCAAAAGTATTTGGGGGAGGTTGACAGATGTGAAGCCACCAAAAATACCTCCTGATGTTTATCACCATTACTTACATGGAGAAAACTTTTGTTTGGAGCAATTCATCTTTCCCTGTAAAACTTATTTTGGCTGATGATCAAAGACTCAGAAATGAGCCAGATCTCAGAGACTAACACATGACGTTAATATTCTTCAACAGCACATTGCAGTTGTCCCATTATACTAGAAACATCTGGGGCCAGATGCATAAAACTGCATAGATTTGAGACGAAAACTCACTCAAAAGACAGAAATATGCAGCCTTTTCATCTGACGCGTGAAGCTGTGTGTATGCAGGGTTCTGCCTTATAAACTTCCATCATTGTGAAACTGGTCACATATTCAGGAGCCTGACTTTCACTCATGAGCTGTAGGTATACACTTAATCAATCATTTGCTCATCAGTGCTCAAACCACTCGACCTATCAAGAACAACAAAGAGGAAGAGCAACTTAACACATCAGAGGGGTGTTTAGTTTGCAGTTATTTGATTTATGGTCTGTAATCACGAAATGCATGACCGATGCCACACTGGTGTTTTCCGATTTCAAGCCCAAACTGAAACTACATTCAGATATAAATCAGATGGCAAACTGTAGCCAAGGCTACCACTGATACAATATCATCCAAAATATGTGAATGCATATATCAGCTTTGTAAACCATGTTAAACAGTGAGCAGCTGGACAGTCAACAGGCCTCTGGCAGCGCTGACTGCTTCTTGTTTTGTACTTTCTGCTGCTCCACGATGCCTCTGCTCCGTCTGCGGCGTGTCTCTGAGTCTCTGAGGACCAGCAGGAATGCTGACCTCTGGTCTTCCTCTCTCAGGGTCTCTCCCTCCCTACTTTGCAATTAGTTTCCAGGAAAAATACGTGCCTTTTAATCCATGCTGAATTTGGAAAGCTCCGAGCAGGAGATCTTAATCCGTCAGCCTTCATATACTGTTATTGCAGCTGAAGGAGCAACATCAGTCAAAACTAGAAAAACCACCAGGAGAATAAATATACCAAAATTATCAGATCATTTTGACCTTTATTTTTTCCCCAATTCTATTTCTGTCTCATCTTTAGTTGCACTTGAAGGTCAGAGGTCAGGAACACTTCAAAAGGCTTTCAGACTCATCACAGTGGATCAAACCCAGAATAGAGACTGCAGGTTGGGCTCTAATCACTTCACCTCCATACAGCTCTGGAGCAGCAGTAACAGCTCAGCAGAGTCTGGCGTCCACATGAAATCCCACATCTCTACTTCATGAACATCCATGTTTGGAAAACCTTAAAGGTTTACAACACCATGTCTGAACTTTATCATCTGGGCTCAGCTTACCTTTCCAAATGTCCTCAAGCTTGATGCATAGGAGACAGAAAAAACATTCTTGAAGCACAAGCGCTTCAAAGGAGGAGTCATTTACAAATGAACAGTAAAGCAGACATGAGATGAAAGGAGGAACCCAAAGGAACTCCAATAAAAGTCAATCATCTATCATTCACGGTTTTAGTCTGAAAGCTTCTCAAACTGTAGTTTCAGTAGAGAGACCAGAAAGGATGTTAATGGAAACACTGGTTAGACTGTAACTAAGACATGAATGTGGACATGAAAGACAATAAAAACTGCAGAAAGTAATAATAATTCAACACTCTCTCAACTGTTTTTGGCCATTTGGGGGCACAATATTGACAGATGATCAGTTTTTAACTTTTTAGCAGACAGTTCCCTGTTCACTCATATAACAGACAGCAGTGTTAGTTTTAACTTGCAGTTGTGTTTTTGTCCACCTGATCAATGAAAGTCCAATATTCACTGTCCCTTTCAGCTCAGTTTTTGGTCTCCACCACCTCCTGTGGGGAACAGCTGTGTGGCTTCTGTACCACACATCCATGGACAACACAGAAACATGGATAAACACAACGGACACGTGCTGACGCAGCATGTTCTGAGGTGACCTCTCCTTCAGTGTGTCATCACTGCAATGTGATCACAACTTCCTGTTTCTCTTTGTTTCACTTCAGATTCTCTAATGCTGGAAATTGGTGGTTTATGAAGGAAAGAACCCCCAGAATAGCCAAAGACAGACACACACACACAAACGCACAGGCACACACACACACTGCCAATAACTGAATGACTGTGGGAAAGAGCTCACAGTGAAACTAAAGTTCATTTAATTCCCATGTGCAAACGCTGAACCAAGTTGATTTAGGTTGATCTAAATTTTAGAAAAAGGATCAATGCATAAAAAGGCTCAAAATGGTTTTGGTCTTAGCAATATTATTGATGTTATCGGTATCAGCAGGTCGACCAAAATGATACTGATCCACACAAATTTAATGATCTCATGAGACAACAACTGAAAATAACAATTAGGTATTCAAAATATACAACAAATACAAAGTTTGAACAGTCTGTTCGTGCAGCCCTGCAGAGATAAAACGAATCGATATCGTCGTCATTTAGCTGATGAAATAAAACAAATAAATTAGGTCACGACTAATTCCAGGCAAGTCTGGCTGATTTTATGCCGACGGGATTGATGAGAGGCTTTAGACGTTACTGTGCATGGATGCTGATTTTCCCTTGGTTAAGCAGCCAGGAGCAGGAAAACTAAACCTCAAGCTTTCTGGATTCGGCTGCAGACTTTATCTTCAACTCTGTGTCACTGACACACACTGCCTTTGTTCACCTGTCCAACACACACACACGCACGCACGCACGCACGCACGCACGCACACACAGACACACAGAGCGAGCTTTTGTTTACCAATCCAATAGGTGCTAAAAGGGATTGTATTGTAAGGCTCCCCAGAGCTGGAGGCAGGAGAGAATTTCTTTGTGTTATAGCCAACAAAAGGCAACACAGAGGCGCTTTCACCGTGTCATGCAACCCTGTTTCAGCATCAGCATTTTGTCCATGCAATCACTGCACATCATAGACCTGGTCTCAAACTCAAACATGACATTGAGACAAAAAGAAGAGAAAGGCTGACGATTTGTGTGCAGATCATCTTCCTTGTTAATCAATTAACTGTCTGTGAGATGATGTAAAAATGTCAATCACATTCTCCCACAGTCCTAGCCAGTACTAGAAATGGTTCACCAGTATATCACTAAAGTAAAAAATAAAAAACATTAAAGGGTTAAACTCATTGCAAATCACCAAAATCCTGTTTTCCTCTTTTTAGAAAAAGACACGTCTTTTATTTGCAGGTCTCGGTCGGCACTGGTTCCTAACCAGTGCAGTATGACGAGCCATGTGTTGTTTGAAATATTACGAGAAAAGACAAACGCATCAAATCCAGGAGGAGGGCGAAAGGATCTGTCCAAAGCCACGTTACCATCTGCAGCAGTGTTTCTCCCCACAAACTCCAACAGAAACACCAAATTTCCTGACATCTACTCCGCGCTGGCTATTGTTTCTCTTCCCAGAATTGTGTAATAAAGCCAATAAAAGCCTCTCAGATGTCTCTCTGCTAGATGGCTTTCTCTCTCTCTCTCACACACACACACACACACACACACACACACACACACACACACACACACACACACACACACACACACACACACACACACACACACACACAGAACATCAACCCACTAAAATGATAACAAACACATTCTTTTTGCAATTCTGTCTCTGCACATTTTACATCAACACATGCGTTAAGACGTGCACACACAAATTGTCATTTGTGGTGAATTCATATCTCCAAAATGTATTTAATTTCATGTCAGAGCAGTGTGTTTCTGAGGGTCTGCAGCTCAAAGTAAAAGCCATGAAATCCACATTAATGAAAACCGTTGGATTAGATCGCCCGTGTTCTCTGCATGTTTGACATTTCCACACATCTGCATAATGACTCACATGTGCTGCAGAAGTAAAAATGAAGCAGAGCAGACGGTAAAGCCTGCATACTGTTAGTATCTGTAACAATGTTTCTGAACATTAACACCAATGGGACATTTTGTGTGCACAGGTTCTTCATTACATACATACAGAAATGGCTCTCTTTGTACCTATGGTCATTTCTAGGTCTCCAACACCACGGGGTGACTTAATAATGTTGCTGGCTCCCCCTCTTGGCTGACTGCACACAGTAGATGCTGTAGTCAATTGGACCTCTGTGCAAATAATTAATGAATTAAGAGACTTCTCTTCTAATTCTAAAATAAGTTTCATGTAACAGGAAATAAACGGAGGCCCTGGAGGATTTCTGCTCAGCTTCATGTTCTGGGGAAGTTAGGCTGGAAATTACATGAGGTCATCAAACTCATAAGAATCAAAAAGGTGTGAATTGTCCTGCCCACACACGTACTACAAAAGTGAACATTCAAAGGCTCATATTCATTCTTTCCCTTTGACATCTTAACATATTTCAGTTTCCTCTGAGAAACTAATTATCTAATTATCTAATAGGTTGACCTGCGGTGCAGTGATGAGGGTTTTATTCCTCACACATCAGCACCTGATTGTCTGGACTTCTCACAATTTTCAAAAACTCAGAAGGTTGTTTTAAATGTCACTCTCATTAAGTAACTGCAGAGTGAACGTACGATTTTTGATAAATCAGTCACATGCTGAGCTGAGCCCAGACAGATCATTACACATCTGAGACCTGGGTATGAGGTCACCGCCACAAGAGTCATCGTTTCATAAAAAAAGGCTGAATTTCCTCTGATATTAGCTGAGGTGCTGCCAATCAATCAATTAATCTTCACTGTGCAGTGCGACATATAGGAAATGTTAAACATAGAATTACTGTGGGTAGATTACATAGAGATTTTGGTACAACAACTTTTGTTTTTTCATTGTGCAGACTTCCTGTTCAAAACGATGCCGAGCTTTAAACAGACTTACTGTACAGCATGCATGACATGACATTATTCAGCAGCCACGACGCCGTTGCAGGGTCATAACTGACTCAACTCTCTAAAGACACGATACTCAAAGTAAAGACTCGCCTCATTTTGACTCATCGGTGTCCCCACGCCCTTCAGGGTTTCATTCGTATTTGTCTTTCTCCCCTATGGTGGAGAGACGGGAAATGGTGCTGAGGGGTTCCCATGGCAACACAATATGTCACCGGTGGCAGCTGGCCAAATATTAGCAGTGACCTCAGGAGGTGATGAATTAATCATTAATAAAATATTGTAGCCTCAGTGTGCTCTCACGTTCACACACTCATGCATTTGTCAGAATTACTCATGGACTTCATGATGACCACAGAGGTGCCGATTTTCCCACAAGGCAGAAAAAAGAAATAGATTTTGTCCACTGAATTTTCCACAGGGGAAAGTTGGATCTGAAACGTGGACACGTTGTGTCACGATATTAGACATTCACCTCAAATCTCCTGAGTAACAGCTCATTTTTTCCACTGCAGGGAGCAGAAGCTGCATGTCTGCTTCTACACTGCACTGCGAAGTGTGCAGCACAATGGAAAGATAACAGAGGAAGAGACCAATGTAGGCTGTTAGTTCAAGACTTTCAAGTCCAAGATCAAGACTTTATTGCCTTCATCACTTGGCTTCGACTGGGAGGAAATTGTTTTGGTGCAGACTCACAAGAAAAGATGGGCGAATACAGAAGCATTAGATTAATACACACTCTGAACCATGTCGTTGGTGCAGGGAAAACAGCCGTCATGCTAAAATATATCTACAATCCCACAGCATGCTCCATGGCCCCTGAGGGCCATCAGTCTGGCATCCAGGTATTCACTCCTTCTTCTATTTATTGCAAACAAAGCCGAAGCAAAACAGAGGAGATGAGCGGAAAGAGAGAAATGCTCCCCCCGGACAAAGAGTGTAACATGACCTGGCTGTAAGTTTAATAATTAGTGTTTAACACAGAGGGCAGCAAAACAGTCTGATTTATCAGACACCACACCTTTAACAGATTTATTATTAACCGCTCAAAAGAGACAAAGACAAAGACAAAGACAAAGAATAGAAAAAAGGACTATTAGCCTGTGGATACCATCAGGATACAGTACATACAAGTTGTAAGATTTTTGCTTCTTTCCTGTAAAAACAGTGCATTATTTTCAGACGCCCACAGCTCTGACACAGTCCTGTCACCCTACATCACCTCTTTAAATCCTCTGAGCTGATGGCTGAAGCTTCTACGAGCTTCTATAAGCACAAACTGCTCCAAAATATGAATGCGCTTGCTGTGATAAAAGTGTCACCTGTTGTAACACCTGTTTGGAATACTCCACAGGTAAACAGGTTCATTGGTAAGTCACTCAAAAGCGAGGATGGAGCGAGGTTCACTACTTTGTGAACACATGATTGTAGAAAGGATATTACTACATGTGGGTCTGCAGAAATGCAGCCGCTTTGGCAGTGAGATCCTCTTTGTGTGTTTGTGTGTGCGTGTCTGTGAGAACACGGATGAAGGGACATCCCGAAGGGGATTTAGTGCAATTATGGTCAAGAATCTGATTATCACAATCTTGGAGTATATATATATTCCCACAGACAGCCAGATAAAGTTCAAACACACACAAACAAATACACACCATATACAGCCGTGATCTGAAAGTATTCCCAACACGACTCCATATCTTTGCAACCCTGCTCCCTGATAGCTTGAGTCATTTGTCTGTGCCACACACACGCACGCACGCACGCACGCACGCACGCACGCACGCACGCACGCACGCACACGCACGCACACACACACACACACACACACACACACACACACACACACACACACACACACACACACACACACACACACACACATCAATGATGTACATCCACCAACTGACTGGGCTAATTACACACACAGACACATGAGAGAGACCATGCATGCACACAGTGCAGGATCTGTTGTGTAGATGCAAAGCTTGGCTTGATTGAGCGGACATACACACACAGAAGCGCAGGTAAAGCCTGTACCAACACACACAAACTGAAATCCTGGAGTCAGACAGCACGATGACACCAGAAACCTATACGACCTTCTCGTGGCTCTGCTGTGTTTCTGCCTCCCCATCATGTCATTTCTGTTTCTGCATTCTTCCACTCATGCATCTGTGTGTCATTATGCCATCAACTCTCTGCGATTGCATGCACCGACCTTGTAATCGAGCCAGGTTCCTTCTCCACATGCCTACATGTGTGCCGAGTGATTTAACCTTGTATATAGATGGTGCACAGATAGCTGAAACCAGCCGTTGTGGTCGGTATTATGCAACTATTTTAAAAGGAATAGATTATGTCTAATTGGCCTTTTACTCAATTACCATAGTCTGCTTTCACTCAGTATAATATATGGTAATGCAAGCCCTGAGCCAAGCTAACAACAGTGAACCAAATACCTGACGTGCTGCTTATCAGTGAAAAATCACAGGTTTCTCTCAAGTTACACCTTAAGAATAAAAAACAAATGATGACATGAAACAATCTGCACAGGTTAACAGTGAACACACGGCTTGAGGCATCAGGCCTGCTCTGTGTGTGTGTGTGTGTGTGTGTGTGTGTGTGTGTGTGTGTGTGTGTTACATTATGCAAGAAATTGAATAACATACATGGTCTGCTTAGGGTAATGTTATAACTCACATGTAACACAGGGGCGTGCAGTTGGCCTACAATCTAGTTACAAACTTGATCTCCATCAGATCATTTCCCCACTGATTGATTATGCTGACTCAGGCTTTCCAGGCAGCAGCAAATGGAATTATTTGTATGTTAGTCTGTCTGTTTGTGTGTGTGTGTGTCTGTGTGTCACACAGACTCATACTGCACACATATCCCGGGATGCTCGTGATTCATACGTGAGAAATGGTACGACGGATTCAAGCCTGTATGCTCCACCAGTGATTTAAAAAGATGAAATATAACACCTGCACTTGCATCCAGTGAATCCATGCTGACATCTTCTGAGTGTGGGTGACGTGCTCCCTAAAATTCAGGGGGACTGTTGCGGCTCAGATTCTTTTTTTTCCACCATGTACTCACATTAAGCCTTTGGAGCAGCGGCGAGAGCTTTGCTGGCTTTTGAGGTTGCACTTCCAAAACTCCCTCCCTCTGGACTTAAGATCTGTGGACACTTTGGACACCTTTAAGAGGCAGCCCTCCTTTTTAAGGAATTTTTATTTCTGTTTTATGTCTGCTGCATTATTTTTTTTTTCTGTGAAGTTCTGCTCTGACTCTGAAAATTTCTGTTTAAATAAACTTTCTTCTCCAGGTTTTTGCCTCTCAGGCCAGTTTACTTACATGTGGATGATGTTGGGATGCAGCCACATTTTGGTGAAACTACTATTATGAAAACCACAAATACCAGTGTCATAATATGTCATGATCTGCCAGGTAGTTATAAATGCATCCAGAAAATGCATTGAATTTTTTTTATAAACTCAAGAACCTTCAACTTCTTCAACTCAAGATATTCAGTTTTCCTACAGAACCTTATAGCAGCTCAGCCTGCCATGAGCAGACTGAATTTGGCCTGTGCAGGTTTAAGATGTCATCATTAATCAAACTGTCTGAAAGCACAAATTATTGCCACAATTATCTGGCTAACTGGGCAGCCACACAACCATTATCTCATGTGTTTGATTCTCTTCTCGGCTCTGGTGACAGCAGGAGTCAGTCCGCCTGAAATAACTGCCAACAGCAGAAAAGCTGTTAAAAATAAGTGACAGCGGTTATTTCACTTTCTTGAGCCAACACTGGCCCTGCCACGCGTTACATAGCTGACACGCGAGTTGAGATCTGATAAGCTCTTTAAGCCCAGAGCAAACAAAATGTTATTTTATTTAAAAATGTTTTTTTTTTTCCAGACAGGACAACCGAGGCAGCGCCCAAGGATGTAATCCTGTTCTAATCACCTGCTCCACTGAGAAACTCAAACAAATACTATACGGTGAAATCCACCCAGCCGCCATGTATAAACATACACCAGCTTGCTTGGCCTTGGCTTTTAATCATGCTTTTCTGCTCTGCTCTCTGCAGCTTTGACACTGATCGACATGAGCAGCGGGCGGTAAAACGAAGACTGACGTCATGATGGAGAAATCACACCAAGACAGCAATCATGTGCTCTGTGAGGACTGCTTTATGGCTGTTATTCCGGCCTTTCTGATTAAAATGGCCTTAAAATAATCAATAGTTTAGAATGGATTTTCACCCAAAGTTATTCTTAAAGGAATACTTTAAGAAACGGTTCCATAAGAAAGACCACACACTCTCACTCTCACTCAAGAAAAGCAATTTAGTGGATGCAGTCCAAAGCAGTGAGGAATGCACAGTCCTGTATATTGGAGACACTAAACACCCATTATACAAACAAATGGCTCTGCACAGGAGGGTCAGCTCCTCAGATCAACCCTCAGCAGTTAAGGGACACTCTCCAGAGACTGCTCTTACCCTGCCAGGAGCACAAAAGGCCCAAGTGGTCCCAGTGATCGTGATAAACTGAGGATCTTCAGACAAGACCTACACACATTTCTCACATATTGTGTTTGCATAATAAATATATCCAATCCAACAAAGCATGAAGTCTGACACAGGTCCAGCTCAGTCCTGAATGCTCAAATAGTGTATGTTCACATCAAAAAGCATCAGTGCATGCAACAAATACATGATTTACACATTCCCACCTGTATACTTGCCATACAAAAATCAGCCTGCAGACCAACAGCATTCCAGTTAGATATCAAAGCTCATGACTGGATGTGCAGCACAGCTTCAAAAAGCAAAACAAGCATGAAGAAAGTGTCTCAAGAAACTCACAGACCTTCTGCACAGGTTCAGTCACGCGTCACACAGTCAGCAGGTGACTGAAAGACCGATATTAAATTAACTGCCGTCCAGCAGGCTCTGCTCGTGCGACTGTGTCCGTGCAGACGGCAACAATGACACAACAGCTTCAGTACAGTATATATACACACACTCCATAATATCACATTCAGCACAGTAAAGCCGCGGCTCAGGAGCATTTAACCAAGAAACAAGCTGGTAAAGACAGAAAGAATAGACAAACAGAAGAAGGATGCGACTCACGTAATTTTCAGTCCAAGTCAGTTCTCCATGTTCACAGTCATCCTGTTTGTTGTTCACAGAGCTCTTCATTTCCTCCCTCCATGTCTGCTAGTTGCTCGCTAATTGGCTTAAGGTAGTCTTATAAAAACTTATTAGCACTCACACAACACTTACAATAACTTAAACTTCTATGTTTTTGTCCTGAAACGTGTCCTTTTAGTTTCACCGTGGTATGCCACTGAAAGCGTCTTCTTAATTGGATTAAATGTTTTTGAATTAATGTCACCTGGCTTCTCCTTGGCAAACATTTACCGTCACGACCGACGGGGGGCGCTGTTTCACGCGTTGGAAAAAAGCCAACGAAAAATGGCCGCCAAAACGAAAGAAGAAGTCTGTTCAGGCGAAGAAAACATGAAATCCACATCATAAAATAACAGTGATAACTGTTCTGCTGACTCTTTGCTCGCCTTGACTTCATACCAACATTAAGAGGTCCACGCTCCACTTTTTGATTTCATGAAAGTGGTTTTATTTATGACTTGACAAAATCCACCAATTTAAATCATGTTTAACTGACAAGTGATAGTCCCTTTACCTTAACCTTTATACACCTGTGTGCTTCAAAACATGGGATTATTGAACAAATATTTAATTAAGCTACTCAAATGTTCCCTGTATTGTGCCCAGTATGTCAAATAATCTAATTCCAACTATGTTTATTTTCTTGTGTTTTCTGTTTTGATAAACTGGCCCTTACAGCATCATAACAGCAACTTTTAACCTAAACTGTCAGTCCTTTGGATCATGTACTCAGTTCAAAGACAAAGCAAGTCATTTGACAAAACGTGAAGCTGAAGACTCACATGTGAGCTCAAAAGAAAATCCGTTCTAAACCACAATCCAAGAGCCCTTCAGGCCCTTTGGTACATGGCTTTGGATGGATGGATGCTCCATTTTAACTGAGAGACTGACTGATTCATACAACTCAGAAACCACAACTGAAACCACTGCAATTAAAACAGACCATTTCAGCAAACCTATTCCACCTCCCTTGATCTGCATCCCAACTGCCGGGAAAAATAACAAAGCCATCCAATAATGCCACTGCCATTACGGGACAGGAGGTGGAATGATGGGAAAAATAACGTCAGAATAATATCCAAAACCTTTCAGAGACATAGATATCCTTCTCCTAAAGTCACTGCAATTTCCACACATGGTGTGATGTCATAAGCAGGAAGGCTGAACAGTTAAAACATTACAAAAAACAACTTTTATAAGATTATTACTGAGAGGAAAGAACAGCATGAGAGCTGCTCTGATCATGTGACTGATCAGGATTTTGGCAAGGCTTACTGGCACTGGAAACATGCCTTTGTTGACAGAAAAAAAATCAGAGAGAGGCACACAATGAATCTAAATTATACGTTCAATAATTCTACGATAAATACGGTAATATTAGTAAAAAAGTGAAGGCCACACTCATTGTACAAACATGTTTAATCTGTGGCTTCTTGTCATTTCCCTCCCATCTTCTTCTACTCTACAGTTCAGAGTGAATGGTCGGTTTATTGGTAGGAGTGGGAGCGCTGGAGGAGGAATCCGTCTCTTCTTCTACCACATCTTCTTCCACGTTTTCCTCCTCCTCGGTCACCTCCTCGGTCACCTCCTCTTTCACTTCAGGAGTTTGCTGCTGGGCGGAGTCGGGTTCCTGCATATCTATGATTTTCAGGAAGTCATGAAAAGGGAAAGCAGGAGGCCAGCTGTCGTCACCCAACATCCCTACAGGGGCAGACCAAGACGAGAGATCTATAATTACAATGTGCACCTTGTGTTTTATTTGTTTGGCTTTATTACAACCAGGTTACACTGAGAGGACAAGAAGAAGCCAGTGAAATCCACCACTTCACCGTGGTGAAATTTCAAACTCATTACTATAGAATATGAATTCATCACTTTTATTTTCATTATAACTGAGTTATCATGGCTTGGCATGCTGCTCATGCTGCCTACCTTGCTGGTTAAGTAGCTAGGCCCAGTCAGTGTCAATAGCTTGCTGCTTTATTCAGAGTTATGTCTGCAGCTGTCTCACACTCAAGATTTTTTATGCAAATGACACACAACTCTGGAAAAACCACTGTCTTTCTCTGAGGTTGCTCGAGCTAACAGGAGCTAGCGAACATTGCTCCACAGGCTGTTCAAATGCTGATGCCGAGCAATAATCTAAGCTCAAGACCCACCGAGCCAGTCAGCTGCAGAATGACTTTGACGTTGACGTTTTGACGTTAACAGGAGTTAACTGGCTAAAGTTTGGAGCAGTTGTTAAGCAGCTGAAGTGCCACTGGGAATAACACTATTGTGAAATAAATGCCCACTTTTGAAAACTATTATTTGTTTAGTACCAAACACTTGGGGCATCCATGGTTTTCTGCCTCTAATGTTTCAGCTGTCATAAACAACTTTGCTCCTGAAGTTAAATGTATAATTGTGAAAAATAAACCTGATTTCAACATTTACAAAGTAATCAAGTTCATTTTGGTCACAATTGTGCAACACAACAATCTGCAGGAAACTTTGAGTTCGTGGATTTTCTTTCTTGGAACTTCCAAGATATTGAATAACGCCAAAAAAATAAGAGAAAGCGACAGATTCAATCCAGAAATGAGCCTTTAAAAACCCATATTAGGCAAATGAAAAGCAAGTATTGAGAAATAAACTTTAGTCCAGACAGTGAAACGGTCCAAAAGCCAGTATAGTACGTAAGCATTTAGTTTTGGAAGCTGCCTTGTAAGGACACATTGTCCCAGGAAGTAAAAACTGGAATCTTAAAGCCACTGTGCATCTCTAAAAGCTGCAGGTCTCTGGTTTCTTCATGGAGAATGGATGGAATGTGCTGGATGACGATCCTTCAGTTCAGATAAACAGAGACAGGCCACAGCACGACTTGTGTTTTATCTTGGCCCACATCCATACAAACGACAGGGTTCAGAAGGTCGAGGGTTAATGGCTCCAACAGTTGAGGCTGAAAGCCTAAAGTTACCTTAACAATCATCACCTTAATTAAGAAAACCCTTTAACAGTTATTACACGTGTTGCTGCTGAACTCAAAGCCTCTTGCACGTAACTTTGCATTCCTCAGACACGAACAAGCTCAATCCTGTCACTGTTTCATCAACACCTTTGTCTGAGGGCCAGCAGGGCTGCACGATCGTTTCAAATTGGTGACAGATTCCTCTAACCTGTAGCCTATGACGAGTGAGGCTCACTGTAGGAGAAAAGGGTAGACAGTTTGTCTTTACTGCTTCCACGTCACTTGACTCCCATCTTTCTCTGCTTCTAACTTTTGAACAGACACACTGCTCCGTATTTCTTATTATATTCTTTTCCTTTTGACATCTGAAAAAGACGAGATTCAAACGGGCAGTTATATAACCTGCTCAGTCCGTGTTCCTCAGGCTCTAATCAGCCTCATTAATGGAAACTATGTGGCTCAATTAGCAAGGTGCATGGGTTTAAATACCACTGCACTGTGTCAGAGTGAATCTCACTTTTAAATATAGTATTGAAATAATATCTGGATATATGATATACTCAGCAGACACTGAGCTGGAGTCATCCAGGTACTGCCCGAAAGCAGGCAATCACTGCAGACAGGAGCGCCATTGCTGCAGTTTAAAACGTCCTTGTTGCTGCACAGTCACCTGCCGTATGTGCTCTTTCATTTGCTGGCTTTGGAAACTGGACGGAAAGGTTCACATTTGTTCACAATACAGACGAATACAGACACTGAGCGTGCGTGTATGCATACATTTTGAGCATTGTTGGAAACATTTGGGATAATGTAAGACTCAACTCAACAAGATGCAAAACAAAGGTTTGGTTGTTTTCAGACATTTAAATGCAGCTATTATACCTTTGATAAAAACAGAGACACTAGAGGGTTAATGTGTGTGTTTCCTTTTGTTCGGGCTCAGAGACAAACCTTTAAAATGATTCCTGTAAAACTGAAGCTTTTTTCTGGAAAGTTTTTTGTGGCTCACACTGCTTTCCCTGAAATACGTCAAGTTGTGTTTCCTGCCATGGGCCAACAAGGGAGTTGTGTTTTTAGGCTGATCCAATAACATTATCAGATTTCTAAACTTGGTGAAATTGGGCCGTAAGTATCATTCTGCTGCCTTTTATTTCCTGAACATAACTCTTCGCTGTCCAGCACTTCCTCCTCCTTACCTGCTGGTGACTCATTGCCATCCTCGACCCTCTGCAGCCACTGTCGGACAGAGGGGGCCGCTATGGGGGTGTTGGGGGGGTACTGATAGATTTCATCTCCAGAGGGCAAATGGGTCACGACCAGTGCAGGGAGGGGGGGCATAGAGCCCAGGTATGACCCCAGGACAGACATACCAGCTGGAGTGCGGCCACTGGAACACAGACCAACAGAATACATCTATTAATATAATAAACAGAAAGCATATGAAGATAAAAACTCTCAGAAGAGAATCAAGAGTGGTGTTTTTGTGCGTGTACATGATGGATGGAGCAACAGATCCAGAGCCAGACTGACTGAATATCAGCTCTGACTGATGTACGTACAGGTGGATCCAGCAGGGCAGGTACTGCTCCATCCTCCCCACTCCTCTTATCTCCTCCACCAGCGCCTGGTTCTGCCTCCTGCCGATCTCATCCTCCTCCTCTCCCACGAAGAGGAGGAGCAGGGCTTTACCCAGGGAGAGGAAGGACGGCAGGTTTTCCACCGTCAGCTCAGGCTGGAAATAAAACAGACATAAAGAATAAGGAAAAGTCAAAAACAGCACAAAGCCCAGATTCTTTTTCAAAATACCTGAGATTTACACATCAGTGATATTTGCTGTGTACTGCAGCTGCTACACCTCACAGTTTGTCAGGTGACAGTATCCTCCTCCCAAACTTAAAATATTGCTGGACAGACTTATTAAATCTTGTTGCGTTTCAGTCTTGATAAAAATGAAGACAACAGCGCCACCAAAAGGCAGATTTTGTTATTGCTTAGACAACTGATCCAAAGTGTCCAATAATGCAGTGAAAAGACTTTTTAGACTCTCAACCCTGGCTATGACACTTCAGCTATTTATGTTCACAACACTAGAAAGTAGCGTGGAGCCAAATTCATCAGTGCAAAGCAGCGTAAGCAACATTCAAAGGGAGAGCTGAACTGTTGAGCAACATCTGCGTTACAGTTGGCAATTTCAACATCAGCTCGATGTATTTGTTTAAATGAGGAAATGTAAAGTCAGACGTGACGCATTACTCTGACCTTGAATGTAGTGAGGAAGTCACATCCGAACTCTGTGAACCTACACATGGTGCTCGTTATCTGTGACATACTGTGAATGATTCCATCTTGGCTTTGATAAACTTCCAAGAAGTCCACATCATTTATTTATGCCTATTTCAGTGAAGATATGCTCACAATCTGGGCCGAGAGATATTTAGATTTTCGGCTGGATACATTCAGGCTGAACTCTTAATCAGACAATTGCAGTACAATAGTTTCGTTAGCCAGGTTAAAAGTAGCTTTCTTTAGTATTTCTCCATGTAAACGAGAAGACAGAAGAAGAACACACAGCTTGGTTTACCATTGGCTGCAGCAGCGCAGCGTCAATGTGTAAGGCCAGCTCTTCAGCAGAGGTGGGCACAGACAGTGTTGAAGGATGAGCGCGTGTCTTCCAAGATGGAAACACAAACACTGCGGGAAGGTCCACAGAGTGCTCTGCCGCCCTGCAAAACAAACATGCAACTTAAACAAACATCTAAGGTCATAAACGGAGTTGATTTCCAATTAAATGACAGAGGGACATCTGACACTTTATGAAATGTTAAGACACACTGACTGAAGTGTCTTTTCAATACCTCACCAGATTTTAATCATCTTTAATCTGCTGTTATACCACACAAATGCACTTAAAGGAAATCACATGAATGAGTGAATTACTTCGCACTCAGAAATTGGAGCTTAAGAGAGGCACTCAGAGGTGCCCGTCAGGGACAACCTTGAAACAGGAATGACGAGACTGTATTTAAAGCTGTTACCATTCCTCTGCCAGCCCATCTGTCAGCAGTCCAGTCAGCACCTTTCCTCTCAATGACTTTGCTGCTTCAGTGAACACTGATACACCTGGCAAGACGCAGAAACATCATTAATACATCATCACATGACGTCACTGACAGCAGACAGGTCAGCGGGCTGTACAGCGTCGGCCCTGAAGAGACATTTTGAAAATATCTTAAAATTCAGTGACTGACCTGGCCTGTGTTAGGTATTTCACTAAGATTCGTGCTTTCACTGCCCTGCTGCCTGAAATACTCAATAAGGCCGATCATCTTTTGCCAAAGCACAACCACAAACACATTCTTGGTATATGAGAGCATGAGCGCTGTATTTCCACTGTCCACCTCGTATTAGAAACTGCTGTGCTCAGACTCCCAGAACATTTAAAAAGCAAAAAACGAACATAAAGTGCACTACAGCCCCCTACCTGCATGTTCTTTTGTCTTAAATAGTCCCAGTGCTCTGTCACACTTATAGCCTGCGAGCTCAGGGTGAGGCACTTCCTGAAGGAATGATGTCACTTCCTCTTCAGTTGACAGTGGCGCAGGAGAAGCTTGGAGGCTCCTGGTTAAACAACAGACAAATAAGCATTTAAACACAGACAATGGTACAAAGGCAAAAGAGCATAAAGAGCCTCATGAGTCTTTGTTTTAGGTCTGTCCTGTGTGGAGGGCCTGGTTAAATGCTGAGAAATGGGAGTCACTCCAAACTGATTGGTGTCATTGTGCTCTGAAGAGATGCTCCGCAGTCAAGACATGATTAAAAAAAAAAAAGCATTACTCAAAGTTTCCTGGTGATTAAAGAACAAAAAGCTTTTTCCATGAAAAATCTTGATGACACAACTGCAGAAAACAAACAACAAACTATTTTTTAAAAGCTCCCTAACATGGATTTATTATATCCTGCTGTTTACACGTGGCCAAGCTCCATTAGCGTGTTTCCTGCCTGTGTTTATTTGCAGTGATGAAGATAGAGAATGGCTTATTTAAGGTTATACTGAGGTCTAATGGATAAAATGGGTCGACGTGACTGGACCGCCCTCACAAGTAACGCAAACACTTCTATCTGATTGATCTCATCTGTCCTATTATCTGACTTTCTTTGCATCACACTGGTACAATCATGCTTTTCTTTCCATTGGTGAGTCATTTCCCATAAAAGACTGTCACTGGATACTGTTCTCAGGAACCAGTGAACGTTTTTGATGCCGGTGAAATGATGTCAAAGACAGACACTGCGAACAAGGTATTTTGTCTTTCCCTGACTTTGCCCACATCTTTCACACACCCTGGCTTTGCAGTTCTGTAACTTTCTGTTTGTTGTGTCCAGGGCCATCAGTGGGAAGGAACACTGATGACATCACTGTGACATCATGATTATTTCCCCTCCATCCAGGTTAAAATGACACTTTTCAACAGTCTCAAAAAAAATGTCTGACATATTCAAGTCTGTGGATCATTAGAAAACTTCTCACAGCACGATGAAGCTATGCAGCGCCTCAGCTCCCAGCATGCCTCCGTAGCGCTGGGCCGACTCCTGGGGGCGGAGCAGCAAGACGGTGGGGAAGGACAAAACTGGCTTGAATGGGATCGGGGGGGAGATTCCTTGCGGAGGAACACAGAGATCGGGCCACTCTCCACAGTCGACCAGTCTCATCTGAACTGCGGAATCCTCAAAAACTTCTAAATAACACATAAGACAACCACAATGTCCCACTGCCTTACATACGAGGAACGACTTACCCAAGTATAGAATTACAACGAATCAAACATCTTCAAGCAGGTAGTGATTTTAGTCAGGCTGCTGATTTTGCTGGCTGCTGTGCTCTCCTGTTTACCTGCAAGTCTTTCTGCAACTTCGACGAAGGAGCTGATGAAATCCATCGAAACAGCATCCCCTGGTGGTAAAAACAGAAATTACACTCAGTGCCAGCCACCTTTATTTGAACTTTTAAGGACCGTGGATAGAGGATGTCTTACATTTGAGGTAGAAGAGTGCCACTGTCAGGCTGCTTTGAGCTACTGAGGCATGAAAGTTGTCAGTGGTTAGCTGGGTACTTGAGTCCATGTCCTGTATGTCGAGTCGGTTGTCGTAGACATACGCCGCAATCTCATCCTCCAGCTTGACTGCAGGCAGACAAACAAACACATAAATACACACGGATATACTCACACATTACCTCCCTCCATTGCCACTGTTTGATTCCTCTTTTATTCTCTCCGTCAGACACTTACCTGAATGGGAATCCCTCTCCTCTTCGTCCAGCTTGTCGTCCTCGTCCTCCTCTTCGTCCACCTCGTTCTCTTGATTTGTGAAGAGCTCCAGCACGTCATCAAGGTTGTGTAAGGTCAAATACTTCACCTCAGGATCCTCCAAGCACACACATGCACAAACAGGTAAAACACCCATGGGCAGAACATTATTATTTATTATAATTTTTTAATATTTACCCTTCTTTTGGTATGTACATATGTGGTTGTAATACCTTCTCAGGCAGCCTGTAGGCAACGTTATATTCATCAGGGGTTTTCACTGCAGGACTCTGCCTGATGAGACATTGATAACATGATTAAATCCTATTTGGAATTACAGGAAAAACACAGCATGTGTGATGTGTGACCTCTCAACAACGTCAGTAAATTAAAAGCAATTCCTAAAACCCCACCAGTGACATGTACCTGTGTACGAGCGCCAGCAGGGCGAGGCCACGGAGCCTCCAGGCCAGAGCGGTGGCTGTGTCCATGTCCAGGTGCTTGGTTGCGGGACGAGAGAACAGGAAGACTTGCGGGGTCTGCTGGAAGGGAAACTGTGGAGCTGGGACTGAGGAGGGGTCCTGATAAACTTCAGACTAGCAGTGGAGAGACACATGCAATTATGTGCAGATTAATACATGATATTTTAGATTTGTTTTATGTTGCACTCATTTCCTGTCAGCTCTCTACTGTACGGCTCTAAACTCGCATCCTACTGACCACTAGTGGAGCCTCCATGAGCTGCAGGAAGGAGTAGAGGCTGAGTGTGGACAGCGGCATCCTCATACGGATCAAAGGACAGCGCTCAGAGGTCAGCGGGGTCTGGAACCGATTGTGAACTTGACAGTGGAGGAACCAGACTTGAGATGAGTGAGGCAACTCATTAACACTGAAAGACAGACAGAGACAAAGAGAGACACAGTGATTACCATATTTCTAATAAAATTTGTGGATGATTTTAAGTTTGAAGCATCTGCACAGCCTCCCACTCAGTAGCAGTTTGCTCATGTATTCTCTCTTTAAATGTTAGATCCAACAGACAAACACCCAGGAATCTCTCTGTTAAGAAAATAGGAGGGGCAGACAGCCAGTTTAAATGTCTTTAAACAGTTTTTAAAACATAAAAAGACGTACCCTAAGTACTTCAAAACAGGGCCTCCAGTTATGAGGATGAACTGGTATTTGGATCCGTATACATACGCTGTCTCCATCATTGATCTGTGCTCTGAAGTAACACAATTAGCAGACACAATAGAGTTAATTAGTTGGTCATTCAAGTCAATCAATTCATCAGACAATCTGCATTTCCATCATGAGTCCCCACCTCACACAGTACAATCCACAAGTCAATTAATCAGCCCTTAAATGCATCATCTTGATAATCTCGCCCTACATACAATCACATTCACTCTCACGTTCCTCAGCATTTGTCGCCTCTGTGTATCCAGCCTCTCCTTCTTTTCCGTACCTTGTGTTCCCAGACTGCGGACATAACCCAGCACAATGTCCTTCTTCCCTTTGGCTGCCTTCTCCATGGCCAGGAGGTCGCCGTCTGTGTGGACGTACTTGACCTCTTCCCGCAGAATGGCACTGGGAGAGAAAGCCAGAGAGACAAAACTCCAGAATGGGTAATATTAAATAAAAAAGACATTAAAAAGTAAATTCCATGAATAAATGCAGGAGAATATATAAACCAATCAATATATTGCTAAATAATTTAATTAGCTACTACATATAGTTTCTGTCTTTAAAAGAGAAGTGGGATGGGGAACGTTTTTCTTCTGAAGGCCTGATTCCAAGAAAGACTATAATTAGGGCCATAATTACACTAAAAGCCCTTCGGGATGTCCCTTAATCTGTGTTCTCACAGAGACACACAGAGCCAGACTGCATTTCCACAACCCCGACTCCAAAAAAACTGGGACAGTGTGTAAAAAACATTTGTGAAAATCTAGAAAAAGATGAGGTAAAAATTTAAATATCTTGTCTCTGGACTCTTTTCAATTGATTTGATGTCAAAAAGGATTAGCAAATTATGTTTTATACATTAAAACATAATACATACACACACACGTACATTTATATATACACATATTACAAACGTACGTACGATTATGATTATACAGACTGTGTACTTTAGATACAATCAAGGACAGAAGGTTAAAGCCTCACACACTGCTGCTGCATCATAACTGAGGAAGTGTTGTGTACTTACAACAGGACTTCAGAGACTATGGAGTTGACGTCAAACACGGTGTCCAAATCAAATCCCAAGAACTCTTTACCACCCCTGACACAAAGATATAGCACAGCGTTAGAAAGGGCTTCAAGAATATGCCACGACACCAAATACATGTACGTCTCGTATCTCTATTGTGACAAACTGAGTGAATCCTTCACATCCACACAATGTACCTGAACAGAAAAGCTGTGTGCTGCACCCTTTCCTCTGTGCAGTATGGGCGAACCAGCTCTTTATTGCAGTTGACCTGAGCACAAAGAACAAATTCACATCCTGGTATCTGTGTCCACATCTTTAAGTTAAAATAACTTTCAGCTTTATCGTCAACTTCTATGACAGATGGAGCACAATGCACTGAGAGGACTATGGTTACCTTGCCAACCAGTACTCCATAATCCTGCAGAGCATCAGCAGACTTTTCCAACTCCACCAAGAAGAGAGAGATGGTTGGAGAGACTGGGTACAGAGAGAAATACTGTTATCCTCGATTAGTGGGTTAAAGGGCTTTAAATACCGCATGGATTAAGCTGCTATCTGCTGGGGTGCACCTTGGCAAGTCGCTGGATCACTGCTGACATGACAGCAGAAACTGATGCGGAGAGGATGAAGGACAAATTGATTTGAACCTGGAGCTCTGCGTGGTATGTTATCATACTATTTGCTGCTGTCAGCTGGAGAATATTTCTTTCAAGAAGTTACACACACTGAAAATACTACACAGACTCCACTGTTTCAAATCAGAATGACACTGAATCTATCCAGAAGTTTGTCCTGCATGTGACACACGTCAGTCCTCAGAAGCTGCTTTGAGCCATGGCGTTAGAGCTGCAACAATTAGTCGATCAGTTGTCAACGATCAAATTAATTGGCAATTACTCTGATCATCAATTCATCTGACTGAGTAGATTTTTAAGGAAAAAAAAGTCAAAAGTCTCTGATTCCAGTTCCTTAAGTGTGGATACTTCTTGTTTCTTTACTGCCAGAGTAAACTTTATATTTTCGGATTGAATACAAAACAAGTCATTCAAGGACATCACTAATTGATATTTTCACCATTTTCTGACATTTTTATAGACAGAACCATTCATCCATTAATCGACAAAATAACTAACAGGCTGACAATGAAAATAATCAAGTGCTGTAGCCTGACTTGGTGGAGTTTTTCATGAGATCTAAAATCAAACCCTTTTGGCCTATCATTTTGACAAGTCAATACTTCTAAATTAAAACCTTTGCTAATCATCCTTTGCTCATCAATCGTTACCTAGTGGACCTTACCTGACCTCAGATATACTGCAAGAATCCCAACTATTAACATGTTTAGTGAGGTGGGATTATAGTATCTTAATCATGCCATTTTTCACTTCATATTTCATCTATTTCAATGTTAGTTTGTGGTCTATGATTTTGAAACCATGATGTTTTCCGTTTTCTCTACCGCTGTTACCTTGGCCAGGAAACTCAGGTAGATCACAGTGTACAATGCATTGAAAAATGATTTGGAACATTTATAGAGCAAATGGAAATTACTATATTGTCACAAATGTACCCCATGACCTATTAATGCTGACGTGGAGAAAATATATGGAAAAGCTTGCATGGTTCACCTGCGCATCAGCCTACCTTGATGCTCGAAATACATAAACATCATCTTCCCAGAATGCAGCTTCTCATAGAAATCTGCAGCTGTGTATTCAATAAGGTCTGAGGTGTTGGCTTTCTCTGTGCATCCTCCTGGCCTCATCCACAGCAGGCAAACAGCAATGCACGTCCACATCATGGTGAACAGGTTCTGTGGTGGGGGGAAAAATCATCAATACGAAACGAGGAGGAGCAGAGCTGTCATACAGGAATATATAGCAGAAATCATCTTGTCTATGCAGAAATGTTAAGTAGACAAACTACATACATCCTGGATGACTGAAATGGTAATAATATGTACCCTCACAATAACTTAATATTCATATATAATTGGTTTATATTTATTGGAACTGAATAGGAACATTAGCTGTGAAGGAAGAAGCAAGCGGTGACATAGATGCCAGCATGGTGTTACCTGACAAAGTTGTGGAGGGGTCTAAACTCAACTTTTGTCTTTCCAAGTGGCATAAACGTTACAAACCACAGTAAAAACTGTGGCGGAAGGAGATAAAGACATTATGACGCTAATTTTAGGCAACAGCTTTTCCTACGTGGGTGAAGTCCAAAAGAACGTCCAACAATGTCGCTTTCTGGTTTACTTGGGAAAGCAGGTAACGTTAACGTTAGCTAGCTCTTTAGCAACGCTTGCTAGCTGCCTACTGATGGATAGTCGACCATGGCTTTAAATAGTTAACTTGCGCTAACTCATGTACATTTAGAAGATATATGTCGACATATGTCCGTGGGACAAGTAACGTTCGGCCACCGACAACGCAAGTTTATAAAATTATTTTTCGCCAAGCTGCAAAATAAATTTCGAAAAGTGTCTTCCAAGAATGAAGCTCCATCGTTCAATGTCAACACACTCGAGTTCAAACAGTGCTTCCGAATGCCGTATTAAAATAAGATCCTTATTTTTTGTTTAATTTTAGTATTGTATTTGATTCTATTTTTGTAGTCCGTCTCACTTTGTGAGATGAATATGAAAGTGATATTGTAAAAATCCGTAGTTGATGAGAACGCAGCTGCTCTACTCCCAAAGCTTACTGCCCCATGTACGCCAACGTTTTACCCTTTTATTTTGAAGGCAACACCACTTTCACCAAATTTTGTTATCTCTCAGTAACTTGACGTAGATGTCTGCAAAATTTGTTTTTATGTCGCCTCTTCGTGAGAGACGCCCACGTGCGTCTTTGAGCCAATAAAATCAGGAGGCAGGTTTTGCTTGAACAAATGCCCAATCACAAGCTGACGAGGGCGGGTTTTGCCGCAGCTGACATCATCATAAACCAACTGAGAGAGAAAGTTGTGGAGGTTGGGCGACAGGTTCAGCCAATGAGATGGCCGACTAGGGAGGTGGGTGTGAGAACATGTTTCACTCATGAGATTTAGCTCGGAAACTGGCTCGAATCTGTGGCTCTGGAGTCAGCCGTTTCACAAGAAAATGAGTCAGGTATTGAGCCAAGATGGCGTCAGATGCAGCGCCAGTTTCCGTTTTCGTTGAGAGAAAGGGGGCGGGTCTAGAACTGCATCACAGCTGATCTGGAGATTTTTTTTCCCCCCTTAAGTTGTTTTTTGCAGAGAGCAGCTTTGCAGAGATTCACAGGGGGGGCTCTCTCCTGTTTTCTTGGTCCCTTGCTTATTATTTTGGACCTTGCGCTTTTCAAAAACTAGACCCCAGTTTTTCTTCAACCCAACATCGGATTTCAACCCCAGCGCAGTTTCATTATGCCACTTCTTTTCAGAATAAACTGCTTTTATCGCAAATATCCATCCGAATACCCTCGTCTTTTTGTCATCCACGGAGAATTTCGCCCAGGTCTGACCCAGTTTTAGTGCTTTTGCCTTCACAGCATCCCATGTGTTAGTGCGAGCCGTCAGTGGAGATGTTTTCGGCAGGAGAGGAGGTTAATTCCCATTTGTTTACCTCACTGAAGGAGTCCCGTGGAGCTGCCATCTCCCCAACACTGGAGCTCAGTCTAACTACCATCTACACCGTCCTCTACTCCTTCTTGTTTGTTTTCGTCTACCTGCAGCTCTGGCTCATTTTGCACTACGGACACAAGCGCTTCAGCTACCAGAGTGTGTTTTTGTTTCTGTGTCTGCTGTGGGCAGCGCTGAGGACGACCCTCTTCTCTTTCTACTTTAAAAATGTGGTGCAGGCCAACCAGCTGCAGCCTCTGGCCTACTGGCTCCTCTACTGCTGCCCCGTCTGCCTGCAGTTCTTCACACTCTGCCTGCTCAACCTCTACTTCACACAGGTATGACTGCAGTGTGTGTGTGTGTGTATAAGAGAGAGGAGGTGTGTGAGAGATGGTGTGCAGTGTCTGTGTGTGACCTGATTTTGCAAAACAGCTGACATTGCAAGTCTGTGTCCATTGTGTTAATCTGATTTCAAATTTAACACACAATTTAACTTCCTTACAAATGTTATTATAGTCGACTGTATTCTGTGGACTCCTCTGGAGGACTGTTCATCCAAAAACCTCAATTCCTGCTGCCAACACCACCCAACGCCCTGTGGGCAAAATCCCCCAAAGGATGATCACTCATGTCTATCAAAAGTGCACCCATTTTAAAATCAGTTAATTCTCACAAATTGAATTTGCATTAAACACACAGATCAGTCATTTTAGCAAAGACAGAAGGGTATATATTTAAAAACTACGGCTCCCTTGAGGCTTTGGCAGTGCTTCTTTGGCACAGGCTCAGCAGGATGAAATTAGATCTGAAACAATCAATTGGTGAATAGGAAATAATAAATTGCACGCCTATTTCAATGTTTGATGAAATATTTGTAGTTCTTTAAGAGAAAAATGTAAAAAAAAAAATAACTGGTTTCACATTCGAGGATGTGAATTCCTTTTTAGGTTTTCAGACAGGCTCGCTGTCTCTCCCTGCTTACAGCCTTAATGCTGAGCTGTCATACGTCATGCTTCATGGAGAGACGTCCAATTCGCACCTTGCCCAAAGGCCTTTGTTTAAGCCGGTTGAAATGACCGGTGTGTTACAGTCAAGATGTGTCCGTTTCCTTGGAAATGTGACTTAAAACTCAAGTTTTGCTTACTCTGGAATAACCACAGTTTCTTCTTTCAAAAATGGGGGAATGTGGTCGCTGAGGTCACCGTCGGCCTACATGTTCCACAGAGTGGGCTGACGGACTTGAAGCAGTTTTTTGGGGGTTGCCGTTGGTTTGAAAGCTCTGCAAATCAACTCAGCTCATGTCCAGACAGATGTTAAGATCTCCCACTCAAAGTACTGTGCTGCATTATGCTCCAGCCTCCATTGATGTGTTTTATTCAATAAGCAGACTCAAGCAAATGTTCCTCTCAGCATGGTGTGTGGGACAGAAGGAGAGGGACACAGTTGGTCAGTCACAGTTGTTTAACACCAGCCCACTCCAAATACCAAAGACAAACCTGTTTGTTTCTCTCTCTGAAAACACCTATTGCTAACACCACCACGGCTCAATCACTGCTTCAAAGGCAAACACAGCCTGTATCTCAATCCCATGGAGGGGTGTGAGGAGAAGGAAGCCTTTCCAACTGGCTGAGCGGAGATTAGGTAATGCAGCCACTGGTGTCATATGACTGTTGAATAAACATTGTTGCGCATTAGCTGATCTGTGGCCAGTTAAAGCATACAGACCACACTCACTTTGAATAAAATAAACATCCTTTTCTATGCGATACTTTGCTTCGAATGCACCATTTCGACAGCTGCCTTTTTTCTTTTCCACCATTACCAACAAAACCAAGTTCCGTATTTGCTAAACTTGTCATTATAGGTTTAAAAATATGGATTCTATCTATGAGGGGGAAACCTTGTGACTGGCCAGCTCCATGAACAAACCTTTCCTGCTTGTGGTTTCATGTCTAGCCGGTTCAGACCTGAGCAATATATCACATTCCTGTTTTCTCCCACAGTAGAAACTTTGGCCATCCCGTTGCAGTGCTGTGTGTCTAACAAACTGCTTTGAAAATCTCAGTAATATTAAAGTTATCAATCAGAAGAATGTGTCTGATTCAAATTCAAATAGCTGTAATCAATAATGTTTAATCAACAATGAATCAAACTCGGAGGTGCAGAGCTGTTATGGATTATTCCATTTTATCACAAGGTCAGTTGATTGGTTGATATGCACATGCCTAAGCACAGTTTCACGGGTGGACTTATACAAATTACCTGACATTTGCTGGCAGGTGGAACCAGAGAATATTTGACATTTTCCTTGAAAAATGATTGAAATGTTAATTCCATTCTGAAAATAATTGCCTATTAATTGTCTGTAGATCAACTAATCAATTTATTGAGTCATGTTTTCAGCTCTGATTGACATTCTTGCAAGATATGAACAACGGTTTGACATAAAAGAATCATACAGTACATGTGGGACGTCTCCAGAAACTCAACCCCAGAGCCCGAACACACACACAGAAAATCTGTCTTTTAGCAAAGTTGTATCTCGGTATGAATAATAATTTGTTCAACCAATGTCACAACACGGTTCCTGCATTAGCACCGAAGGACTGAACAGTGCTTTTTAACGTTGAACTCATTGACAGTACATGAGCAGAACGCTGATATAACATCATGCCACCGTGACACAGTCTGTCACCTGACACACACATGAATGTGTGGAAATACTTGTGTGTTTTCTGATGAGTCAGGCGTGAGTCTTGACCTGTGATTTACTTCCCCCTTATTACATCTAAGCTCTTTCTCACAAGAGAACATGATACTGGCAAGGATCAGATAAAAACAGTCATCATTTCATCATGGTGAGCCTCACTCTGCAGAAGACAAAGTATTGACTGAGCTGCATTTTCTGTAGAGTTGTGAGGTACTCATGTCGAGTACAAATATGTAACCTACAGCGGTATGTCGTTTGGTTGCTTCATTTCTAGGTTACAAATTACCTCCTACTGGCCTACATTCTCACACAAAAGGCTGAGTGTATATGTGTGTGTGTTCATACAGTTTTCAAAGGCCTTGCTGGTCAAAGCACCTATCAAATAATGTCACTGTTAATCAGTCTGACAGATAAGAGACTGTCAGCACACTGATTGTACTGTATATGTCGACCTCTTAATAACAGAATGAACTGCATTGTGCTAAACGTTTTTCATAAACACGATGTCATTCCAGGGAGCGAGTAAACTGGATCAGTGGAGGCCAGCTCCTATGAGGTGGACTCGTGTACATTTTGATGTTTGTTAAGTTCACTGCTGATAACATGTTGACTGGAAGGCCGCTGGTGAATTACTTTGTTTGGCTTGTCTCAACTATTTATTAGGGCCACGGGGCAATCGCAGCGAGTACTGTCCCTACAGCTATGAAGTAGCTGTAAAGCCCCGAGCCCTATTGCTCTACTGCGTGTTTTTTCTTTTTATTATTCCTCTTCCGAATCAAATTTCGATTTGCTACTTGTCCTACAGCTTTGAGAGCATCCAGGTGAATTATATATCAAAACGTGTGTCTTGATCGGGATGGGTGTGCTATTACTTTTCTTACATTTTTATAAAAAATTCTCATAAAGAATGAATGCGAGGAGGTCAAAAAACTAAAAAAATCATTGGACTTTTTGTACTGCCTACTGCTCCGGCATACTTTCACCTAGAGAATCCATTTAAACTTTAAACTGTAGACACAAGTCTTGTGTAGTGGCAGTGCGATTCTACTGAATTGAGGAAATTGTCTAGTTTGATTATTTTTGTACCAGCCAGTCAATACAAGCACAGAGTGAGAGTTTGGAGCAGAAAGGAAGAGGCTGGTCTGATACTGTTGATGGAGTTTGACTCTGTTTGCTCTTTTCTGCATCTCTTCCTAGAAGTGGCTAAAGCTGCTCATGCTAAACACCCAGTTCACACATGCGTGCATGCGTGGGTTCTCTCCGGGCACTCCGGCTTCCTCCCACAGACCGAAAACATGCTCATTAGGTTAATTGGTGACTTAAATTGTCCTTAGGTGTGAGTGTGAATGGTTGTTTGTCTGTTAATGTTGCCCTGCAATCGGCTGGCGACCGGCTCAGGGTGTGACCCCCCCGAAAGGGATAGTCGGGGTATAGAAACTGGATGGATGGATGGATATTAGCATGTATATATTGACAAATACATCAGTTTCTGGCTAATGTATCCGTCTTATCTATTATGATTGGGCATTATGACAATACATGATATTAGAGAGATAACATTGACAGGGGTGGGGAACCTCTGGCCCGAGACCATTTGATCCGGTGCAATCCGGAGGCAATTTGCAAAAACTTTTTTTTTTTTTTTTTTACAGCAATAAAGAAAATAACATCAAATAATAGACTAAGAATTGGACAAACAATTATTTACTGAAGCAAGTAAGTAAGTATTGAAGACAAACCACTGTGTCTAAGTTAGTGTGTGGACGAGCTCACAGTGATGAAAAAGGCTAGTGTCAAGAGACATGACAGCTACATGCTAAACTGGATGAGCTACATGGACAAATTAGTGGAGTTTGGAGGCCCAACAAGCAGCTTTCACAGACCACATTCTGACAGAGACAGTGTTCTGCAGGTGTTTTGGTGAGCAAGCTGATAGCCGTGAAGCTATGAAGATGAAGAAAAAAAAAAATCTTAACACATACAGTAAGTAACTTGAGTAGCACTTATTTACCTCATGTTCTACTTGATTGCTAATTAGCTGAAACTGAAACATTTTAAAGACTCACCTGCAAACGTTCCGATCGGTTAGCCACGATGTGGAGCTCCGTGGTCATTCTGCTTCAACACTGTCGTTGAGCTGTGAGACACAGTTAATTCAAATTTGCTTTTATGGTCTCCACCCCTTGTTACTGGTTCAACTGTCAAGTCAAACAACCACACCACCTCAAGGGCCCAGAGGCTCAAGGAGCCAAAGGCCGCTTTATTCTTCCTCTCAATTCTAAAATCATATTAACAATACATTTATAAATCACTCTGACATTATTTTAAAACGCAAAAAGAGCTGATTTTCATCATTTTAGTTGGACTTTAATTGGGTCGAACAATTAGTCCGCAAACCTAATTTATTCTGTGTGCACATTGTTATGTGGATTCTTGCTTGTTCCTCTTGTTTGTCTTGTGTGTCTGCATGCTGATTTAAATAAAACAGGAATGTCCTTGAGCTCTTCGCCAGAAAGACACCTGTCCTTATGTGCCTTACTCATCATATTTGTTCATGGATTAATTAAAACTCCTGCAGAAACTAAAAGTAAAATATCAAAAAAGGTTAATTATGTGAAACTGAATATGAAAAAATGTGTCAATCGCTGCATGTGTGGTGATATATTTGTACTTTTCTTGCACAGGTGATGTTTAAGGCCAAAGCCAAGTATTCCCCAGAGCTCACCAAATACAAGTAAGTCTGTCCTGTAACTTTTCTGGCTTTTCTGTGACATGCAGGTTTTCCGGCTTTTTAGTCATTATTCCAAACGGAACTTTCAATGTCTACATGTGCAATAGCACATAACCTTTTCAATAACCTTTTCATCCCTGATCGTTAAATACAGAAACTCAGGATGTGGTGGTTTGACTTGAACAATCATCCTCCTTCTTCCCCATAAGCAGACTCGCTTTTCCTGTCTTCTCTCTCACACACACAGTTGGTTTGCAACTTTAACACCATGAATTTTAATAAGTTATTTCATGAATAAAGTCAATCCCTTTACTGTCTTTCTGTGTTTTCCTCTCTCCAGGGTTCCTCTGCGTTTGTTCTTCCTGTGTCTCAGTGTGTTTTTCCTGGTGGTGAATTTAACTTGTGCATTGTTAGTGCAAGGAGCCCTGGAGCGCTCCGAGTCACCCAGGTGAACAAAACGAAACATTTCCTCCTTCAGTAATAATGTCAGCTTTTTAAATTCTGTGAAGTTAATACCCTTCATGTCTCCAGTGATGGGGGTATCAGACATGCAGTCCTGGCCCGGGTCTTGATCAACGACAGTCTTTTTGTCCTGTGTGCTGTCTCTCTGGCCGTCTGCATCTTCAAGATTGCCAAGATGTCCTCTGCCAACGTTTACCTTGAGTCCAAGGTATGAACAACACTGCTTTATATTGAGACAGAATGAATAGATGTTGAAGTTAATAGATATGATTTTGTTCTAGGAAAAACATGTCAGTATGCCACAAAGGTACTGACCTTCACATTTCTAACATGTCTTTTTTGCACCTCATAGATATCTGTTAGCTCCAACTGGTTAACACAACACAACACTGCTAGACATATTTAGCTCTCGCAAGCAGTGAGAAATGAACTGTAAGCAAAGAATTGTGCACATTGATAGTCACATCGCCAATAGCTAAATATGCACTCTGAGCTATTGGAGGTTTCCTTCTGGGGATATTAAGCCACTTGTCATGCATTATTTTTGTGATCCATACAGCTGGCACAAAAAATACTTCTTATGTTGTTATCCCTATAATCTCTCAGTCATTCTGGTTTGTTTCCGCCTCCGTGTGGGCGCTCATCTCACAATAACAGTGCTTGGAAACTTGTCTGTTTGCACTGGTATCAATAATTTTCAAGCAATTCCAAGCACCACTGGCAGTAATGATGACTCCTGGTTGTTACCATCGTGCAGACAATACAGATGCTTCAATTAATTCAATGACATGTCCCTCAAAACTCAATTCCCGGCTTCTAGTCTGTCATTGTGGTCACGGAGAGGCCTCAGCTATATTAGTGAATCAAATCTGTGGTCCACATCAAATTACAAGCCAGTGGCTGACTGATAGATGAGCATGAGCTTGTAATAAGGACAGTTACTCTTCCTCCAGGGTACATCAGTGTGCCAAGCGACGGCCATCGGGGCCGTGGTGATTCTGCTTTACACATCCAGAGCCTGTTACAACCTGGTGGTGGTGGCCCTGTCACCACAGGACAGACCCAGTCCCTTCAACTACGGCTGGTACAGCGTTTCTGATCAGGTAGCGTGTTCAGTTATAGATGCAAAATAAGACAGACACCCAGTGCCAAGTGTTTGTGTGTGTTTGTGTGTGTAGGCAACCCATGTCAGGAGATTTGGGAAAGCAATGCTTAGTGGGGTAAAGGGCTTTGTTGGGCTATAAATAACCACATGTGTGTCTGTGTGTCTGTGTGTCCTGACCTGCATCAGGGTGCAGGCCTTGAGACGGACCGCCCATTTTATCCATCATGTGTGTTTGTGTTTATGTGTTGAACATGATGCACACCAGCAGACATCCACTGTGTGTATGTGTGGGCATAATCTGGCATTACAAATGATTTCTTAAATCTGTCTGTATGCCAGCTGTCAGTCCAACATCTCATACTCTGTCCCTTCTCTTCATTTTACTGACTGCTATGTCACTGACCAGACAACGTGTGATGTTTGAAGGTCTTCAATAAAACTACAGCTTTAACTTGTGCGCTCAGACCAAGGAGTGTTACCCCAAAATGAGCTTAATCACCAGTGTGGGGTAATGAATACCTCAAAGCGCCTTTGTTAGCAGAGTTCCAGACGTAGTTTGACATTTTGGGAAATATGCTTACTCACTTTGCCGCATGCCAAATGAAAAAGCACAAATGTATGTATTGTATAGTGTTTTTTGTGTGTGTGTGTGTGTGTGTGTGTGTGTGTGTGTGTGTGTGTGTGTGTGTGTGTGTGTGTGTGTGTGTTACAGGCCGACGTGCAGGAGATCAGCGGTGAGGCCTACATCGTGTTTGGGATCATTCTGTTCTTCTGGGAGCTGCTACCAACAAGCCTAGTGGTGGTTTTCTTCAGAGTCCAGAGACCGAACCAAAACCTGGTAAAATGACACCCTGAAAATAATGCCAGCAGCAGTCCGTCAGACAGAGAGCTTTCAGAGCAGGAAGTTATAATGAAGCTTGAACGTTTCTTTACTTGTCAGGCTCCGGGGGGGATGATCAACAGCCACAGTTTCAGCTCCAGAGCTTATTTCTTTGACAACCCTCGGCGGTACGATAGTGACGATGACCTGTCCAGAAGCATCAATAGTCGGGCTGATCGGGCCAGGTGGGTGCACACACACGCACAAACACAGTCTGTCAGCATCTGTTTTCCACTAAAATCCACTATAAACAGCAAATTTAAGATGTGTTGACAAGACCTCTTTTCCTTTTTCCCCTTCTCTCAGTCTTCTCTCCACCACTCCCCAGCTGGGTACGTCCACTTGGTACGGCTCCATCCAGCGCAACGGGACTCTGACAGCGGGCGTCGCGTCTGCCCAGCAACCACCATCTTCCACGGCCCCCCTCCTCTTCGCCTACGGAAACATCCAGAGTCACCATCACCACCATCACAACTACTACTCCACCCCGCAGAACAACAACTACCACCACCATCATCACAGTAACTTCTATTCCACGCCACAGAATTATTACTGCGGGTCACAAACATATTTCTGCACCCCACAGAATTAAGTGGCGTCCATGGTAAATGATTGATAAAGACTAATAACTAATTTCCTGCTTTTTGTCACCATTTTGCTTTACCGGATGCATCAGAGCAGGTACTCCTGAGGCATTGCTCTGGATCAGGTTGGGCCTAAAACTCAGCTCGCTGAAATGTTCCAGAGAAATGTGGTGGCCATCAGCAACTGGGAAGTTTTGTCATGACTAACTGCCTTTTTTAGGACACCAATGTCTTTAAATGGCATGTGTGGACCAGAATGAAAGCAAGCGCAGGCCATGGAGGAATTTTAGCACTAATATGGCTAATACACCTAGAACTGCTAAAACACCTAAAACTGCAAACATCAAACCTTTTCTGTTAACTGTTTTGGTCAGAATAGTTAACATTCCTGAGACTGGAACGATCAGGGACCAGATAATCACGCTCTCATCCCCCTTCTCCTTGTAAATTTCTTCCAGTCGTACTTCTATGGAACATGGCGTTCTGGTCAGACAGGAGCCGTGTAGCGGACTTATCATCTAATGTGGCGAATGCCAAAGCTGCCTGGACTGTCAGTCAACAGTCCTGGATGCAAAGACGTTACATTCACTCAAAATTTGTCAAACTGTTGCTTGGGTTTGTCAGCAATCGGTTGTAGGACTGTTTTCAGTGGGCACGCACATGATACAATCGCTAATTAGCATAAAAAGGCTAATTTAGCCTGGGGAAAAAAACAGTGGAGGATGCTAGTCTCCTAGCTTAATCCTCAACCCTCCAAAAGGCTTTTCTGACTATGAGGAACAAATGATATGCACCTACAAAGGGCATTTCATGGCATTTCTCACTTGTCAGTCAGGTTACATTTGACAGGAATTAGCTGTTGCTAATTTGCCATGGGCTGTTGTAACAGTGAGCGCTATCTTAAAGCCAACACTCACAGTTAGCCTAAACTCACAATGTGTTTAATCAAGAAGTTTTGACAGTTGAAAAGTTGTACAATCGCTGTCAGCAAGCTTCAGCCTGCCTACTCAGTCCTGCTATATTGGATTCTTGTTTAGTTTGTAAAATAAGCTCTTTACAATATTAGTTACTGACTGTAATCAAAATACTGGTCAATTTATCTCAGTGTTCACAGCTATCATCCATGTAAACTGCTTACAGCCGCAAAATAAATGTGACACTTACATGTAGCTGCCATATGGGTGTTATTATTAATCTGAATAGCACAAGCTTGGTCAATATGTCAGCATGTAAAAACCATCAGAGGAATACGTTAACACAGTTATTGCTGGAGGGACAGTTGCAACAGGTGACTTTCAGGCTCAGACTCAGGCTTTAACTAAATTTGCTCAATTACAGTGAGTGTGTCAGTGCTGCTGGATTAAAATATGTAACAGCAGCCAAATCCAGGTTTCCTTCCCCACAATTATACAATGGGAACTATGTGACAGGGTGCCAAACACTGTCAAGTTGTTGGGTTTTAAAAATCTAGATTTACTCAGCATTATCTTAATCAATATCATTTGTGTTATATGTAATAGAACAGTATGTAATCTACATTCAACATTGGAGTAGAGATCAGCTTTAGGATTGTTTATTAACACAGTGGAAGTGTCTCTGGAACGTCTTTTTAACCAAAATTCGTTCACGTAATCTGATCCTCTGTGAGCTGTGAGGCAACAATTTGCACTTAGGAGACGTTCACCTTCGGAGAAAAAGCTTCGGGCCTGAATGTCTCCTACTTGTTTTATGTATATTCTTCCGTTATCGTCTGTATTCTGCATTTTCCTGTTTGACAAAGGAAATATCAATGTGCCATCCATTTTGTCATATCTAATCGTTTCATTCCTTATGGGAAATATTTTTGCACAAGAAATGGTTGAATGACGTGTGTTTTTGATTGTGTGTTAATCGATTTCTAATCCATGTGTGTGAAGTGACATTTTGAGTCGGGGTGTGTGTGTTTGATCTGAGATTTTTGTTTTTTGAAGTTTGGAATGCTTTTATACTTTTTTTTTTCCATCAATTTTTATTGTTTAACGGATTTTATACTTCTTTTTTATCACTTTCCCTCTCTCCTGTTGTTATTCACAATCTCACACATTTTGACGGACTGCAGCCAGTGAGCAATATTTCACTTTGATGGACCATTTTAATATATAACCTAGTTGTCAGACAAAGATCAATGTTTATCTGTGCTCAGTTTGTCAGGACCGAATGGAAAAATGCTCTCCATGTGTTCTTGATCGACTTGGTACTCTAACACACTTCAGCGATCTTGAAACTCAATCTGTAAATGACCATGTAAACTTTGACCTCATACAAGAAAACAGAAACAAAGCATTACTTGTATCAACAAGTTTCACTGGACACTTTGAAATACAGTGATGGAAATGAAGTGGTCAGTGTTGGGTCCAGCTGAAAACTTTACATCTGCAGTGCATGCTTCTGCATCAGAGTGCAACAACTCGGTGTCCTATTTTCTTTCCAAGGTGATATTATTTGTGTAAATATATTACTTGCTGTATCTGCCATGAAAGGGCAGTGATAACTGTTTTATGTTATTATCCGTGGCCATACTGAATGTAACCTACTGTGCAACAGATCACTAAATATGTATGCAAAGGAAAGCACTACCACAATTAAATAAAGGCCTACTGCACTGTTTTTAAGATATGGGTGAACTGAGTGGTCACAATAGACTCAACAGAATTATTAATCTGTAAAAGTGTTTTAAGAAATAATGATTGATTGAAATATTGATTCTGAAAACAGCCTGAGTGCTGCATCCCAGCCTGATAATGGAAGGAAAACCCCTGAATCTGATGTGCGTCAACAACATTCACAACGATTGATCTTTTATTTCCCGAACAAAACATTTACAAGAAACATATCCTCAAAGTCTGATCGTTATTTTATACAGCATGAAAGAAAACCGAAATGACAGTTTAGAGGGGTCGCACAGAACTTTCAGATTTCAATAAACTGTTGTGAATACTGCAGTTGGAAAAAGTGATTTGATTTTTTCATCAAACATCGCGTGTTCTCCATGACGATTCTGACAAAGTGTAAATTTAAGTCCAGAATCCAGATCCCGACTTGAGGGAAAACAACATCCTGCTCGCACCTGCATTAGAATTTAAAGTCATGTGAAATATATTAGTATTAGTGTTAATAATAACATTTTGGTCATGTTATAACCTGACCAACAACCAGTCGTTGTATCTCCTGCCGCATCAAACCCTGGATGTTTCTAAAACTGCATGAGCTGAAGGTTTTAGGTTCACAGCTGATGGTTTTTCATGACATCACTTATGGGAAAGCATTCAAGATCCGCTCTGCGTTTAAATGACGATTGGTTTAAAGACAAAATAGCTGAATTTTTAAAAAGGCAGCCTGATTCAAAGACACACAGACGTGAAGGTTTCCAGTGTTTCCAAAGTTTCAGCATATTCACAGTAAACTGATTTGCTTCTTGTGGACATCTAAAAGAGAAAGTCATGTGTTTTGCCTGGTTTCCTTCTGCCAAGAGGTCAAAGGTCAGGCTCAGCTGTGCCACTGCTGAGCTGGTGTTTGAGTGTCTTGCTGACGGACACTTGGGGAGGTTCAACACCACCCTGCTGCTGATAAATCAAACGTACCCATTTGGTGAAATTACAATGAAAAACTTGAAATCCTACAAAAATACTATATATGTTATGTGTTAAATCAGAACAAAAAAATCATTATTAAAAATACTTAAGGCATCTCGGTCATTAGGCCTCAGAGTCAACACACAAACACACATGCGCGCACACACACGCACAAGAACATATGAGCCAACACATTCGTACCGCACACAAACCATAACACACAAGCTGATATGTAATTTGATGATGGCATCTGTGCACATTAAAGGACACGTGGACATGCGCAGGAATTTGCAGTTACACACAAAAAAAGTGATGTGATCACTTCTGGAAACAATCTGGATTCCATCATGAATTTGAATTATTTCGACATTTTAACATCTCATTTGTGCTACATGTTTTTAAGGACAGTCAGCCCAGCTGGGAAGACACATGATGCAAAACACTAAAAAATTTCCAATTCTCTAAAATTTGCAACGACATTACCAATGGTTCACCGTTTTCCATCATGTTTCCACACTATCGTTACACGCTTTAAAATGCCAACTTTTTCTGCATCGGCTCTCTAAACTTATCTGCAGCTGTTCGGCTCCCAAAACACACAGTTTAAAAAACCCAGATTAATCAACAAACTCTGTTTTCCCAAGCAGAATTCCAGGTCGTATTTGGTAAAATTGTGGATTTATTGGACTGGAGATCAGACCACGTGGGAACACAGCGGTCATCAGTCCTGGTCCCTCCAACAGTCTTCTCATCACAACTGGCGCGATGATAAAACTGTTTTTAAAAGCTTCTTTGAAATCTTAAGTTTTTCTTAAATCCTTCCCTCTGACCCGACCCTCATTTTGGACAAAAAGGTCAAATCATCGTGGGTCCTGAACAGTACCTGATGAAACCATCAAAAATGTCACTCAGGAGTTTTAGAGTTCATCGTCATCGCTGCTGTCCCAAGACGTGAGGTTTGCAGATCTCCGAGGGAGGAGCCGGTGCTTCTGTCAGGATTCCTCTCCGCCTTCCTGGTTGATCACGTGGTGGTATCCACGGTTACCGACCGGCTCCTTCTGCCAACAGATAATGCCGAGGAGGAGGGTGATGAGGAGGAAGAGCAGACAGCCAGCCACCACCAGACTGATGATCACTTCTGCGGACGGAGACACAAAAAAAAAACTGTCATCTTTCTTTATTTTAGCAGTCTTGAAGTTTTAGTGTGTGTCTGTCTGAAAGGTTCACCCTTATCTCGCCCCTTCGAAGGCACTTCACACTCTTTGTCCCGGTCTTCAGAGATGGAGAGCTTTGTAATTCTTACAAAGTCATCTAGGGGGCAGTCACGGGAGCAGCCTGGTAGGTGCAGAGGGAACGGCTGCATGGTGCTGTCATTCCGGAAGAACATGGACACCGAAGCAGAGCTGGACCCAAAGATGAAGAGCTGGATTAACTGGTTCATGCGTCCTCGTGTTTCTGACTCAGCTGAATCTGATTGTGTTATACTGAAGTGAAGTCTCGTCATGTTTTCTACTCAGCATATTGTTTGTGTGTGTGTGTTTTACCCGTTCTCCCTGTACAGCTCGAATATTTGACAAGAAGCATACGGCGGCTGTCTTCCATTGAACACATCTAAGCTGGACTGAAGAGCTGCTACAGTGGTGTCATGCTGTGGAGCACACACGTTTTCACATTAAAGAAATAGTTCAACATTTTGGGAAATACCCTGATTTGCCTTCTTGCTGAAGGATGGAGAAGATAGATACCACTCTCACATGAGTACGCAAAATACGAAGCTAAGAGATGGTTAGCTTTGCTTCACATGACTGGAAACAGCTGACATGGCTTTGTTCAAGATAAGAAATGTGCCTCCCCGTCAATTAAAGTGATTCTTGCAGTGTTGCATTAGCTCACCGCTGACAGCATCATCATTTTCAGTCTCTGTTCCGGGTCTGGGGCGGCCATCTTGGTAAGATTCTTCACGATTTCACCCAATAGGATACCTAAAAGACAGACAGACTTCTTACTTTTCCCCAACAAATGCACTATTTCCTCCTGTACAGCACACATACATACCTCCCTGCAGTCGGCTCTTTTCTTGTCGTTTATAGACCCCGAACATGATCTGTGAAAATTGGACATCAAACAGTATCAGTACAATACTTTAAAGTCTGAATTATCAATCAGACCATCAAGAAAACTTCTCAATGAAAGCAATGTTGACGACTTTTACCCGAAATTCATAGTCCTTCAGTTCTCGGAGCTTCTCCATCACATCAGGAGTCACCCAGTCGGGAGCTGACATGTTGTGACGGGACTGAATTCACACACACACACACACACACACACACACACACACACACACACACACACACACACACACACACACACACACACACACACACACACAGGGCAAGAATTACGAAAAGCATGAAAAGGACAGCTGACGAAGAGGAGGAGGCTGAACAGCTTTAATTAAGCAGTAGTCAAGTTGACAAACAGTCTTTTTGTTCTTGATGGCACTTCGTCAGCAGTCCTCAGGCTGCACCTCTCTCACTGCAGCCATCTCTCACATGCTGTTTAATTACTCTGTGGCTGTACTCAGTGACCCAGCTGTCCCTGAGTTCAAGTTTGGCTCCTATTTGAAATCTCACACTCTTAAGTGTCCATCTGATGTGTAACAATGTGGAGTTTATCCTTGTGAACTGGATAAGACAAGAAAGACAGATGTGAAACCGCCACTGGCTTCACAGTCCTGTTCCTCTTACAGCTTGTTTGTTAAAATAGGCGTGTGCCCCAAAAACATCCAGATCTGGTCAGCCGCCAGAGGTATGCTCATCAGAAAAGAGTCACACCAGAGGAAATGCTTTTTTGTGAGGATGCGCTTTGCTGCTGCACAGTCATGACAAATATGTTGCTGTTGTCAATCCAAGCAATCGGAAAGTTCTCACTTCTGCTTCTTGTTTTTGCTGGCAGAGGCTGTGTGGTCCTGCGTGTGTGTTCTCACCTCGCAGAAGAGTGTGTCGTACACGGTCCAGATTGACTCGACATTAGTCTTATTCAGTCCTGTTTTACTCCTCACCAGCTCTATGACGTCCTGAAGACAGGAACACGGCAAAACGTTTGTATCATCCTCAGAAATCTTTCAACTTTTCAGAATAATTGAAAGTTATCTGAAACTACACTTAGAGAAGAGAAAGGAGAGAAAACGAGCCTGTACCTGGTACTCAACAGTAATATTAAGAAATTCCTCTGTGTGTTCCGTTTCATTCATCAGCTGGTTGTAGCGAGGACAGTCACCCAGAGGGTAAGAGAGGAGCTGAAAGAGGAGAGAAAGTCCAGACGTTGAATCGCTTACAGCAAGGAGCACTGAAGCTAAACTCATACGCTAAAACTGTGCGATACACATACCCTCTCTTCACTCTGTGGCACGGTGTGCACCGGTATCGGCTGCCACTTCAAGTCTGGGGTGAACACCTGCTGACCAGCGGGGGGGTAGAGACCTAGATAATGCAAGAGTCCCAATAATGCAGACTGTTGGTGTGAGGACGAAAAGTGCTACAAAGAGAGGAATTACTGGTAGAAAGAAGTCAGAGGAAGAGGAGTTAGCTGATGTTCAGACCTGCGAGGTTGGCTTCAGCACTCATCAGAGTGCGGTCAACGTCTGTACTGCGAACCGAGATCTGAGGACGAAGGAGTCACCAGTGAGGGATAAAAATTAATTTCCAAACTGACAGGCTTGAAACAGACAGCGTTAAATATGCTGAGTCCAAATATAATAAGTAAGAGAGGCGCTCCTCCTGGAAAACACCTCTCAAATTATCATCATGTTCAAGGAATTCTGGCACCACTGGGAACCCCTGTGACACCAACACGGCAAGGGGCCCTTTCTCCCAAACATTAATATCACCACCATCATCTGTCTGCGAGGGTTCTGCTGAGGTGCCATGAGACGTGAAAGCGGAGAGGAGGGTCCATCTACCTCGTGTCTGTCGTAGGATTCTTTGAGGAATCCTTTGTAGCGATCCCTCAGAAAGTGGCCCAGCTCAAAGTGCTGCCTCATCCCCTCCTGAAAACGCACACAAGCAGCCAGAGGAGAGACGTTACACTTCTGATGCACTTGTTGCGACAGTAAACACAGTAACAGAAAGATTTATCACACCTGCGATAGCTGTCCAAAGCCTTGTGGCCAGGCGCTCTCTTGGTACGGGTCGGTCGGATAGGCTTTGATTGGTGAGCGGTCTCCATGCCGGAACAACTGGAGGGGCGAGAGAGGAGGTGTTGGGTGAGGCCCGATGAGGAACACACTAGTTCCCCTTTACTTTTACAGTATGTGTCACTATTTTTTCTATTAACCCAAGCACTGCCACACAGAGACTAAAGAAGCACACACTGCAGCTTGGATATCAGCAGAATCTACACAAGTTGATAAAGAAATATTTATGAAGCCCGATATTTTAAAGTGCTACAACAAAGCTCTTACAAGCTATTAGAAAAGAGCAGAATTGGTGACTTTGTTGGACACAAAAGCCATTTGATCCAGCTGTTGACTAAGCAAATAATGACTTCAAACACAACTGACTGTTTCATTGTGTCACTTGTGTTTGCCTTATCTTTACAAACCTGCCTTGAAGCCCTACTTTCCAATGCTTGAGGGCATGTGTCTTCTAAAATGACAATGTTTATTATTCCACTTCAGTTGCATGTAACACTTGAAAAAGTTTCGTCAGCACTGGCTGTTATAAAATCCACTCAGCTGACAGCAACTATCTTGCAAAGACGCTATAATATCATTCGCTGACACAAAAATCAAGCTGATGAGCTCTGACATTAAATATATTGTTTTTGTGCTTGTGTGTTTTTTTTGTTTTTTTTTTAGAATTTCAGGACAATCAGGACAAACATCACAGCAAAGTCCTATAATGATTAAAAAAAGCCTCAGAATACCGTCCAGGGACCTTTTTGGGAACTATGTTTTGACTGGAACCTTGACTTGAACCGCTGCTTTGATTATACAGAGCAAACTAGTGAAGTGAAAGCAAATGTTCACATTGGTTGAAAGAACTGTGTGTTTTCAGTTAACTGGGTCTTGATATCGGGTGCCACCACAACAGCTGGTTATTCAAGTAGAACAGTTTCAAGTTTCAATCTTCGAGACACAAAAAGAAAGCGTGGGTTTCTGTTTTCCGGCAAGAGGAAAGCTCACCCGACTGATTCCAAAATAGCCGAGGAAGTGTGAAAACTCCATCGGAAGGGTGGATTATCCCTTTAAAACTCCTAATCTTATCTGTTCCGTGATCCATTAATGACTATCTTGGAGGCAACCAGGTAACCGTTTCTAAGAATGAGTGCAAGAATAAGATCATTGAGACACAACATGTCAACAACACAACTCTCACATGAGAAAATCCATGTCCCTCGCCCTGAGCGTCATATAGTTTAACACCATGACATGGGAGATGTCATGGCTTTAACATGGGAAGACATGAGTGTGTCCAGTGCTATTCCAATTGTCACATCCGTGACAGATTCCATGTCTGCAGCGCAAGAAAAAGGAATAGACCGTGGCAGGCGCTCATCATCAAGACTGAGGAGATTACAAGATATTTCCCCACAAGCAGTCACTGTTGGCATTCAGTGATTATTCATATATCTGTACTTTGCATCAGAAATTGCAGAGTAGACAACATTTAAACCATCAATAAAGCGACAACCTACCACATAAAATCCTCTTACAAAATATCTGAAAGAAAGCATGCATGAGAACAGCTCTGCACGGTTATTCAGTGCTTCCTTAAATTGTGCCTCTGTGCTTGAGGGAAACAACCAAGCAGAGACAATGGACGTTTGTGCATAAGCCATGATCAACCTGACCAGAAATACCCCAGAGATGACCCACAGGAGAGCAGCATTTATGCTGACATGTGTTTTCCAGGTCACCTGACAGTTTGCGACAGTGAAAAATATAACTATGGCTATTGCTCTGGCTCACAAACATCTTCATAATCTGTCCAGGTTAGACAGGTACGATCTGTAACGCAGGGCTGATGACTGATCGGACGACCTCAATTTCCCTGTTATTTATTTACAGTGTCAGCTGGACAGACTTCCTGCTGTGTCTTCGGTCGTTTGGTAGTGTCGCACGACTCTGAACACTACAAAACACGCCTTTTTATACATTTTCCAATTCAAACATGTTCACTCAATGCTGAATTTAAACCATTATTTCAATAAAATGTCTACTTTTACGACGGGTTAGCGTGTTAGTTTTCTAACACATTGCATTACGCGCAAGCTGTGTGAACCAACAAAGTGTGCTGCTTTAAAAAAAAAAATCTCTCAAGGTGGATTATTAATTTGCCGAATTCACGAAAAGAGCCAGTGATTTCTGACAGACTTAATTTGCGTTCAGATAAATGTACGTTTACATAAAAGCCAGTAGACAGCAAAGACAGACGAGGGACAACGGTGCGGAGTTCAACACCCTTCCACAGCATTATAGCGGACACCAGTATCACTCACCACAGTCACATATACTAGTTCTCTTTCCGCTGCAGCTTTTCCACAGAAAGAGCCCACCGTTACAAGAAAGAGCACCGCAGCGGACACCATTTTCACGTCTGAGAAACCGGAGAGCTACGACCACAGATAATTGATTATCGGTTTGGAAGTCGTCTGACCGAGCTACATAACGTCCGCCTTGGTTAACTCCGCCGGAAATAAACGGAAGTTTAAGCATAAAATGCGACGTAAATTTTGAACAAAAAAACGTGTAAGTGTAAGGGCATTTAAAGCGTTCAAAAGAAGCGATGTATCCAATCTATTATTTTCATCCAAAAACTTCATACCTCGGTCATATTTGCCCTTTATATTCGTGAAAAGTGGGACATGTCGTTCGGCACGTATTTTATTTTGAAATGGAAAAACTGTATTTTCAATTGACTTGATACACAAGGGGAAACCGGAAATGACGGAACATCCAGTCTGTGTGCGTGGTTGTCAACAGTCCTGAACACTTCTCCATGTTGCTGCCCTTTACATTGAATATTTTGACCCTTTCACAAGCTGCGACCTAACCGACCGGTATTTTAATTTAACTAAATTGAATTATTTCATTTTCAATGAGAAAACTGTTTTATATCTAATCTCTGACTACCATAGAGAAGGGGATGACTCGTCTTTATTTACTTCACTATCTATGATCATCGTAAAAAAAAAAAACAAAACAAAACAAAAAAAAAAACTAACAATAATGATAAAAATAATACTATATATATATACAGTCAAAATTTTGATCTAGAATTTCCAAATCTCACAATGTCTGATACAAGTAAAAATTCTGATATGGTATTTGTTATATCAACTCTTAGTTAAAAGATGCATTTGCAAGATTGCAAATGTGTATCCTTTTTTTTTTTTTTTTTTTTCCAAGTTTTCCTTTTTTCTTTTCTCTAATTTTCTTGGCAGAAATCAAATCAATAAACATCTGCCAAAAACACACAGGTCAGAGCTGTGCAGTCATTCACATGGAGGCTTGCGGTTTTTCTCCTCAGCCACTAGAGGTCAGTGTTGTCTTAGCTGCAAATATCTTTTTACATGTCAGACTTGAAGTATCAGCAATCAAATTGTTCTGCAGCCTTCAGTATGCTGCTGATTTTACTAGAACTTGGGTCCAAAAATTTCATCAGGAAGTTTTTATAACTATAGTGAAGAGTGAAGAGTCAACAATACCTACACTTAAATGTAAAATTTAAATAAAATACTACATTAGGTTATATGCATCTCTGGGTACTTGGGATAGGTATTTTTATGACTTGTTGACACAAATAATTCACTAGATTTGATTTAGTAAAAATAAACTGATAGATTAATTTAAATCATCATTACCTGCACCTCTACTGTCCATTGTAATAGTATTTTGTACATGTTCCACTACAGCTGCAATCCTCAAGTGTTTCTTTGGACATGCATGCGGGTATTTACCAGAGACCTTTCATCTATATCTGGCTTACAGATGATGTCATAAACACGCTTGTTTTAAGTGAGCTGCGATCATGGGGGTGTTAATTGTTAAACCTGCATGTGTGAAATGTTTGATGTTTGAAAAGGCTTTCTGTGCTTCAGATCAGTTAAGACTGAAAACCTTTGGTCCTGAGCTGACCCTTCTCGCATGACCCTCTGGTACTGATCTGTATGTGTTTACACGGTGAAACGCTGCTGTGTTGTGTGATGATCTGGCAACAAGAAGCACAAAGCGTGGATTCTAGCTTTTTTCATTAACAGTATTCAAAGACACTGTGATTACATCGTGAAAATTTGTTTTCCTGTGCTTTTGTAATGGTTTTTCCATACAAACAGACTGAATAAACCCTTTGGGAACATGGCTTCCCCCTGTGTTTTGATGTATTTTCCCCTTTGCTCCTGTCACAGCATCAACACTTTCTTTATCTCTGTCCAGCTTAATAAGATGCTACCTTGTGCCATAAGTGCAGAATTAGCTCCGAAATGTCTTTACACATGAGAACAAGACGCCAAAAGTGAGGGAGACACTGATGGACAGTGAACTCATAGGCAGTTGTGAGCAAATGAGATTCAATCTCAGAACGTTCTTGGAAAATTAGCTGAACATTATGACTTCTTGTCGTCTCATGTTTGTTCTATGTCAAAAAACTCTCCTTTCAACATCTCGAGGACGTTAAGGGGAAGCGTTCGAGTAAGGTAATAGACAAAGCAGAAATTAATCTAAATCCAAACACCAGGCAGAGATAAAACTCAAAGAAACAACAACGGTGAAAACAAAGGCTGGAACTCAAGACTGCAATCTGACAAACAGGTGGTGGTGGGGGGCGACGGCTATGAGTACTGAGGGAACTGACTGGACATCGAGAGCAGGTGATGAGTGATACTGGCGGGAAACTGAACAATGGAACTCCAATCAAACCTTAACATGTTCCACATCTTTCAGATATTATGGGACTGATTCAACTTTTCAGTCACATTCACACTAATTACAACTTCTCCCACCAACTCTCCATATGCCGTCAGCCACAGCTTCATACAAAGTGAAGACATCTCCCAGCTTCCACGGCTTCTTCCTCCGTCCCGATTCATACTCTTCTCAGAGAGTTATTGAACTTTTACAGCCAGCAGTGCAGCTTTCCAACATCCAGCATTCTCACCACCATTTCTTCAGAAATGGCTTTCTCTGATTACAACTGATGTTGAACAAACATTGGATTTCCAACTGCTACTGACACTGAAACAATACTTATTCAGCCATCATTTGAAAAGCAGTCTCCATCTAAACATTAGCCGATTCACAATTGAAACAATGTTAAAATATTGGCTTTTTTGTACTTTGACACATTTTGCAAAAAAGAGACTTTAAAACAAGAAATTCAGCATCCCTAGAGTGCTGCACTGCATATGATGTGGTCCAAACTTATCAAACAAACACTAGATATTAGTATTATTACCTTGTTAAAAAAAAAAAAAAAAAACTTTGCATATGTTTCATTAAAAATAATAAAAGAACATGAAATATGTGGAAACACATTGGTTCAGATAAGAAAAACTAGAAGAAGAAAGGCAAGAAAGGCAACTGGCAGGGAACATCAGGAGAAACAGAAATAAAACACATTTGCCCACAGGATTGCAATTACATTTAGCCTGTTATTGCCCCTATTTCTACTACTACCATACTGCTATTGCTCATGCAGCTACTACTACTACTAACACCACTACTTATCCTACTACCCTGACTCTTACCCCCACCACTAATACAGTATAACATGGTGGCCTCATGGAGCTGAAAATTAACCGATGGTGGAAAGAATCCCCAAATATCCCACTGAAATAGAAGAGCTCCTAGTTTGCTCATGCTTTGCTTTACTGGTATCAAAGTCAGCTTGCATTAAAGGAGCAGATGGCTCATTTTATGTAGGGTAAAAGCGAATGTGATAATCATAACAACAATGCCACATGCTTTTGTGGCACACCTGCACATTAGCACAAATGAAAGATCCCTGAGTTTAAGCAGAGAACACAGAGATGAGTGTTGAAATAAAGCCTGTGGGAACATATCAGTACACCACACCATCATAAGAAAAAAACTGAGTAGCAAAACAACGATATTCAGCACTCAGCAATATTCCTCAGTATTGTTGCCAAGTTATTGTACGTCTCTGCCAGTTCAATGTCAACAATAATCTCTTTGTTCCTTTGTTTTTACCCCAGGCTGTTTATATCTGCGGTCCAAAACTATGTGTTACTAAATCCTGGTGGAGGTGTTTATGTTTTTGCTCATATCTCAGATTATAGGTGATGGCTAATGCTGAAAACACATGCTGCGGCCGCGCTTAACTCTGATAAATTAACACTTGTGCGAAAACAGAAAAATAGGCAACAGCCAAATGTCACTAGGATCACACAAACACACACACCGGCATCAACAATAACAATAATGAGAACAATAGTGATTAGAGGGGGCAGGGATTACCCTTAATCTGCAGTGTGTATGTGTTTGTTTAAGGGGGTAGATATGCTCATTAAGGAGGAGTTAAAGCAGGATACCCTCCCTTCAGCTATACAATCTAATTCACACTGACACCTCATTGCAGGGCTGTAATCTGCTTGTTGGGAGATTATAAAAAACAATCCAAGTGTGCGTTTGGGCGGGGGTCTGATGGCCGGCACGGACAATGATCATTTAAGATCACACGGAGAATTACTAACATAATTACCGAGATGATCTGATGAACAGATGTCTTCCTTCTGCTGACAGGCCCTTCACAGCCGAACGCAGTCAGCCACAAGGGCTTGCTATTCAGCACCACCTCCGGTGCCTGCTGTTTGTCTCTGATTGGGATTTACGCCGAGGAGAAAAACTTTTTTCTTCCCAAGACGTGGGAAGAGTTGTGTGTGCTGGCTGCTGCAGGGGTGAAGAGTGAACCTGAGCAGCCAGATGATGGCAGCATTTGTGCAGCTTGTTGTCCCACTGAACCCTCTGACGCATTTGCTTTAGTCATTCCCTCTGTGAGATGGCTGCTTCTCATTCATCATGAACATTTTGTAAATATGACGCAAAGTGCAGCATAAGCATAGAAGAAGTATCAGATCACAAACTAAACACAGTTGCCTCTCAGCCCCTCTCAGCTATTAAAAAAAAACAGCAAAAAGCTACATTTTCAAGAGATAATGACCATAATTATTACCAAATTTGGCCACTGTTGGAGTGTTGGATGGGAGAATGAATGGTGAGGTATCCTGAAATAGGAAACACAAGGTTCCAGTTGGAGAGGAATACCCACAGGTTTAAAAATAGGCCACAACACCCCTTATATAACAAGTGGGACATCAGGGTTGTTTACAGTGTTTCTGCCTGAGAAATGAATGGCTGCAGCACAGCAATATGCAGCACATTCAAATCCCCATTAATCCAAACGGGCTCAACCGGCCTGTCAAACACACTGTGAATAACCATGTATTAAGATGTATTTACAATATATTTTAATGGAGTCTCGTTTTGCTGCCTTACGCAGATAAATGAGCCTCAAGTGTGTGTGTTTGCATAAGACTTTGCATGTCGCTGCACACCGTGCGGGATTTCGTGTTATTCAATGATCATTTCTGTTTCTACACGGGGGAGCTGTTTGGAAAGCGGGGGGCGGGGCTTGCCTGCCGTGAATTATATTATCAGCCAATAGACGGCGTCGAAGCCGGGTGATGGACAGGCACGGCCCCTGCAGGACGCACCGCCCCCCTATGACTCTGTGTTTTAGTCTGTTTTTAGAGCAGCAGCGTCACATGTTGTTTTTCTCCAGGATCGGATCAGTCCCTGGTCTGGTCCGGCTGCACTGTTGCTTCTACCGTGGCGCACAGCGGACGCAGGTATCGGTGTCTGCTATGGATTAGATGAAACGCCGGGTTACATTTAAAGTCTTATTTCGCTGAGTTGCTTTTTTTTAAGGGCTTTGCTTATCTGGAACTTGAGAAGTGAAGCGCAGAGAAATGGCAAGTCCTCCGGCGACCGGAGGACACCTGTTACCTAATGGGACGAATGGTGTGAAGAAGTGCGGATACCTGAGGAAGCAGAAACACGGACACAGGCGCTTCTTCGTGCTCCGGGAGCCGACCGATCGCTGCCCAGCCCGGCTGGAGTATTATGAGAGCGAGAAGAAATGGAGAAACAAGTCCGCCGCGAAACGGGTCATAACTTTGGACTCCTGTCTGTGCGTAAACAAACGCGCCGACGCCAAACACAAGCACCTCATCGCCCTCTACACCAAGGACGAGTACTTCGCTGTGGCAGCGGACAACGAGCAGGAGCAGGAGAGCTGGTTCACGGTTTTGACTGATCTCATAGCCGAGGGGAAAGTGTACGACAGCCCCGCTTCCACCTCCTCTTTAGTGGGCTTTGAGGAGGCCAGCTACGGACTCATTACTCCTGCTTCAGCTACGTATAAGGAGGTATGGCAGGTCAACTTGAAATCCAAAGGTTTGGGTCAGATCAAGAACCTCACTGGAGTGTACAGGCTGTGTTTATCCAGCCGGACCATCAGCTTTGTCAAACTGAACTCAGACACAGCTGCTGTCAGTTTACAGCTCATGAACATCCGGAGATGCGGCCACTCAGACAGCTTCTTCTTCATAGAGGTGGGCCGGTCGGCGGTCACTGGGCCCGGAGAGTTCTGGATGCAGGCGGAGGACTCAGTGGTGGCGCAGAACATCCATGAAACCATCCTCGAGGCCATGAAGGCCATGAAGGAGCTGTCTGAGTTCAGGCCGCGGAGCAAAAGCCAGTCTGCCAGCACTAACCCCATCTCTGTGCCCACACGACGCAACCTCAACAACCTCCCCCCCAGTCAGACGGGCCTGGTGAGGAGATCCAGAACAGATAGCATGGCAACCACGTCCCCAGGGAGAAAGTTCACATCCTGTCGGATAAGAACAGCCAGCGAGGGAGACGGAAGCGTGACCCGGCCTGTGTCCATGTCCATATCTGTGAACGGGAGCCCCACCAGTCCAAACTCTGGGAATCACCTCAGCAGGTCCCATACTCTGAGCAGTGGGCGCACCTGCAGAATGCTAGAGTCCTCCTCCAACCTGCATCATAGCCGGTCCATGCCAGTGTCTAACTCCCCTCCGGCTGCCTCCAGCCCCATCAGCATGTCTCCCAGAGGGGGGGCTAACGTCTGCACTCCTGACAAAGCCAGGCGGCCTTTCAGTTGTAGTGCCTCCATCTCTGGCTCCCTCAGTGACACTGGCTTCATGCTGTGTGATGATTACAGCTCCAGCCCAGGTGACCCCAAATTCCTCCCCCTGATGCGCAGTGACACCCCTGACTCTCTGTCCAGCACGCCGCCATCCCGTGACATCAGCGACCCTTGTGGCTACATGATAATGGAGGGGGCCAATGGCAGCAAGTCTGGGGCTTGCTTAGAGGGTCTTGGATTGGATAAGGCTTACAGGAAGCGGACACACTCCCTCACCACACCACGTCAACAGAGGGTGGTGGCGCCACTGTCCTCTGCTTCCCTGGATGAGCACACACTCATGAGGATGGCACATGGACAGAACTCTCACTCCGCCTCGCCCAAAGTGTGTTACCCAGAGGATTATGGAGACATTGAAATTGGTTCATCCAGGAGCTCCAGTAGCAACCTTGCAGATGATGGCTACATGCCAATGACACCAGGTGTAGCATCCCAGTCTGGCAAGGTAGACAACTATGTACCCATGAGCCCCATGTGTGTCTCAGCACCGAAGCAGATTGTGAACCCTAGGGTGCATCCTCAGGCGGCTGCCAGTGGAGGCTACAAGAACAACTCCCCCTGCAGCAGCTCCCTGGAGGACAACGGCTACATGAGAATGTGGTGTGGCTCCAAATCCTCCATGGACAGCCCAGACAGGAATAGTGAATACATGAACATGTCACCTGGAAACCCACCTCCACTCCAGACCCCCCCTGATTACTACTTGGGCCTGATGGCTGGTGAACCTGCGTCAGTGAGGCCAGCCTATCAGGCCGGCTCCCTCACGCTTCCTGCTAAACTTCAGACCTCAAAGAATGAAGAAAGCAGCCAGTACGTGTTGATGAGCCCTCAGAGTTTGAGGCAGAGGCTGGGGGAGTCCGACTATTATTCAGTGATGCAGCCCAGTGCAGCTCAGACTGCGCCGCTGAGCCCCTCAGTACCATCTCCAGTCAGACACAGCCGGGCAGAGACCCTGCCCTACAGAGGGAGGCTGGGCAGGCCTAACAGGCTATCCCTAGACACCCTGAGGACCCTGCCCAGCATGAATGAGCACCCCCTGCCTGGAGAACCCCGGAGCCCCGGGGAGTACATTAACATTGATTTCAGCGGCACCAGATTCTCCCAGCCCTCCATTGTATCTACAGAGAGCCAGTCTTCATCACTGGGTTCCAGCGGTGGGGGTCCGGGGAGGCCCTCTCTGACAGACTACATAAACCTGGAGCTGGGCTCACACTCACCCAAGGCGGCTAACACTCCCGCTGAGCGCCTGGACACACTTCCAGAGTTATCAATGTGCCCCTGCTCAGAGGAGGATGGAGTGTACCATCTGGATGGTGAGAAAAGGTCTCAGGGCCTCTGTGATGAGCTGAAAAATGACTACACTGAGATGACATTTGGGATGACCAGCTCACCTCCACAGCTTGTTCCCCAGATCACAGCAAGGTATTGGACCTGTGAATCATTTTATCAGAATATATTTCAATATAAAATGTTCTGCAAGATTGATCCCAGAAAAAGGCAACAATAGTGGTTTGTGAATAGTCATTACAAAAACCTGCTAACATTACTTTCAATGAACAAATAGCCATTTTTACTCAGTGAATAAATTAATGTTAAGTGTCAAATCGTCAACATTACCATCCTTTTATATCTTCATATTGATCACAAGGGAGATGGTGTTAACAAGAGGCAGATAAGGATTTTTAAACTTTATTATATTTGGGATTTGAATTGTGCGGAAGAGCCTGTGATTCAAATCAAATAAATATTGTTGCAATTCCCTTTTATTTTAACCCTTTAATAGATTTATGGTCTCTTTTTGTTGCAGTTTGAAAATAAAGGCTATTTATTGACTAAACAAATCATATTTTGAATACTTTTCTCCAGCAGCCAAGGCAGCAGAGAGAGGAGGCTCTCTCTGGAGGACCAGGGTGTCCCAGAAAGCATTGGGGTCTTCCTGCTTGGGGCCACCTCTTCTTCCACAGTGGGCCCCGACTGCTCTGCCAAGGTGATCCGGGCCAATCCACAGGGACGTCGACGCCACAGCTCGGAGACCTTCTCCTCTACCGCCACGGTAACGCCAGTCTTCCCCTCTTTCGCTCGTGGCGACACAGTCAAGAGGCACAGCTCGGTGGAAAACATCTCATCCCGAAGCAGCGAGGGCTCTGACGAGGAATACGGCAGCCCGGTAAACCGGCAGAGCTCGGCCGGCTACCCGAATGGACTGAACTACATTGCCTTGAACCTGCTGGACAACAGGGACATGGAGAAATGCGAGGACCTGGCTGGTTTCAAGCCCACCAGCAGCTGCAAAGGGGGTATCAATGGATTACACAGCACACCATATGTCTGTTTGGGATTCAAGGAGACTGCAACCACTGCCAAAGGTGAGCGAGGTGGATGTCAGATGTGTTACTGCTAAATAATGTATCTTTCATCTTTAAGTCCTGCAGGTGTTATTGTTTTTAAGGAGGGGGTGAAGGGTTTCAGAATATGAAAGGTAGCTTTTTTAAATCAAAAATGACCAAAGCCGTTTGGTTTTACGGTTACAGAAGGAAGAGAAAATCAACAAAGATGAAGGCAAACTTGCATTTTCTCGAGATTCAAATTCAAACTGGCCCCGTGGATTTCAAAGTACATAAGTAGGTGGTGCTGATGTGGCCTTCAGGTGCTGCTCTCAAGCTCCTACTTCTCAGTGCTTTCAAATCCTGCAGCATGAATAATGTTTTGTGGCAACTTTTGCAGTTTAACACCAGAGAGCCAGTCTCAAAATAAAGAGGAGTGGTGGCCTCTGGCTTTTATTGCAATCAATCATGCTTTTACTGTTTTTTATTTTTTTTAAATCGTTCGTATGTGGTCATCCCAACATTTCCCACAACATGTGAACGCAGCACAAGGCTGCCATGAAACGTGACCAGGCTGAGAGCTCTGAAGTAAACAAGCACCATGACTGAGCAGGACGCTGCCTCGCTGCTACTGTTGTGGGCAGCAGATACTAAAAATACACAAGCAGAATTCGGGATTCCACCAACGCTTATTATGAATGGAAGTTGTTTGCACAGAAAAGAGAGAGACTAGAGATTCATTATGAACCATCACACAAGTATACAGTAAATATGAATGTATTAAATAGTTCCTTATCAAGTCTATAAAATTTTTTGCTGTGTTTTTTTAATAGCTATAATGCTGCAGTAGGTAACGCCACAGAGCTGACAGGTAAGGCCTTCTGTCAGCTGTAATGTCACACAGAGCCGTGGGCATTTCCGGCTGTTGTTTTTCAGTTGGGTAGGCTTTAGGATGTGTTGCACATCAATGTGACCTCCACAGACCCCTTATTCCCACCATTCCATGATCAATACAGTGTCCCAGAATATCTCAGTGGACAAACTAAAGCTGTGGCGTGGGACAGCAGACGGCATAAACAAAGAGGACAGGGACAGCAGTGTGTTGACATGAAGTTTGTCTATCCCCTCGCCGTTCATTGGGCACAGTGAGCTGCACGCTGACATGTGAGGCCCAGCACAAGTGGATATGTGTTTGTGTGTGTGTGTGTCCTTGTAGGCAGCGAGGGAAAACAGCAAAGTGGGCGAGTTGCTATGCGGCCATCAGGTAACTGGATGTCACGGTCCACATTCCTGGCAGAGCGGGTTTGAAAAGTTGCTGTGAGAGGGGCTTGTTTTTGTCCCCAGGCACCAGGCCATTTGAATAGAAAGTGGCTTTTATTTCACCACAAGGCCCCTGTGTATGGAGAGAGAAGTTATATTAGGTTTCATTTTTTAACGCACCGAATAGAGAAGTGGTCAGTGATATTCCTGAATTTATGCTTCTTTAAATTTCCAACTGAGTGACATCTTTGGCGGCGACATGTGCATGACTGAAGTCAAGCGGCTGTTTTTCAGTGAAACAGGCAGTAAAGTGAGTTAATGACGGTCTGCTGCATCCTTTCAGATATTTGATTTGCAGCCGAGTGACTACCAACAACATGTGCTCGCTCGTTTGTTTTCATCTGAGGTGTGTTGGTGTGCACGTGTTTTGTACTCATGTTTTTGGTGGAGCACAGATATTTTTATGGTGCTAATAAAGCTCTTTGAATGGGACTGACTAGGGAAAGGGAGGGAAAAGACTCAAGCACATACATGTGGACTCAAGCACGTACACATGCAGGGCAGTCGGGGGTGTTTTTTTCTCTCAGGGATGTTTTTTTTTTTTTTTTTCCAGTGGTGTTGCCTGCATCCGTGAACACTTGGCAGAGATGTGCAGTGAGAGAGAGAGTAGCCTGTTTTGTTTTCCAGTGCTGCTTGCCTGCCTGTTTGCGGGAGAGCAAATGGATGCATGCATAATGGGGCAGGATGGCACGTGCACTCATGCCCTTCTGCCTCATTAGGTTGTTCACTTAGCAGAAGTAAGACAAGGGGGGGGGGGGGGGTGGAGCACAGCCTAGAATGCTCAGTGGAAAGAGGAGGGGAGGGGCTTGAGCTTTTTAAAGCAACAAACAAACTCATTGGTGAGGCCCACTTCAACCAAGGTGCATTCTGGGAGTGCAGGACCCAGGATGGCAGACCCGATGGCTTGTTTACTGAACAGTCCGTCCCACTGCTGTGTGTCGAAGCGGGGTGGAGGAGGTCAAAGTGGGCTACGGGGGAGGGGGTTGGCGCTGGGCCCCACTGACGGACGGCTTTGATTTCGTGTTTATCAGGACGTCACGCTGTGCCCCCACACCATGTGCCATCCTGACCCAAAAGTCTGTCGGTTTTCCTCTGCGCCTTGACGCAGATTAGTTTAGTTTCCCCTCTCAGTGGAACGGAGTTTGGCTGGAATGAAAACCTGTTGACTTTTCCGGTCAGGGTAACTTCAAGTTGACTGCCACCATGCTGGAGAAACATGTGGCTGTTTGTCAGGGTCAAAGTACTCAACCAATCAGCCCCAACGGCTCCTTGGAATTTAGCATTTACTCCCCAGACGCACGTGACGGCCCCCTTGTTAAGAAGCGTGACTGAAACCGCTTCTAGTAAACAAAACCCCAAAGTCGTAAACTTTGGACAGCTGGATCTGTTGTTTTGGTACTCCACCTGGAGTCAGCTGGGGTGTCTTAATGCCCGGCATAAGGGTCAGGTGTTTGTTTACATCGTGTTTTGGCAGTGGACCAGCCCATGTGACTCTGAGGTGGTGTTTACCTCTGCCCTAACCCAAGCCGCTCGCCTCCTCTCGCAGCCCTGGCTAGCCGCAGCTCAGCCAGGTGGATGTTCTGTACCAGACCCAGATTAGCCAAGTCAGCCGTCTCTGTTTCCACCTCTTCATCTGACTAATACCTTTATCTGACGGCGTCAACCAACTCCTGCTTCCTAATGGCGATTTGAGAAGCTTGATTAGCACTGTGAGATGATTCTACCTACAGTTTGGCTTATATATCAGTTTGCTGGTGTATTCATTTGATTGCTTTTTACGAGGAGTGGTCATCATCATTTCGCCATCAGGCATCATGTAGGGTAGAAAAGAAGGGAGACAAGGAGGGGCTCCGAGACAGGAGCAGCCCTGCTGTGACACCCCGAGTCCCTCCTGAGTGCTAGTGGCAGATGGCCACTCTCTGGAGGGCAAGTGTGTGAGAGAGTGTGTGTCACGTTTGGCGAAAAAGGGGGTGGAACGGGGGGTTAAACACCTGTCACTCCACCTCAACACACATGCAAAAACACTCATTACACCGATGCCTACAGTAGCACGTAAACACATACATACCACTAAATGTCTCATGCACACACACACACGCACACACACACACATCCCTTCCTACTCACTATCCCTCTGCTAATGACAGCCCACCATCTGCCGCACCCACAGCCTGCAGAGAATATGACCATCAGCATCATGCGTGTGTGTGTGTGTGTGTGTGTGTGTGTGTGTGTGTGTGTGTGTGTGTGTGTGTGTGTGTGTGTGTAATTCATCGGCCAGATTAGAAGCATTCGTGTCCATCTACTCAAATCCTGCTTCCTCTTAACGTCATCCAGTCCGTAGTATTGCGAGTGATGTCATTGCAGACATGATGTATTGGGCAGATCCAAATGCAGCCAGAGCGGGTTACGTATATCTGTGTTACTTACACTTCCTGTTTGCTCTGATCTTAGAGGGTGCAGCGAGTGAAAGAGGTCTGGCTGCACAGCCATGCATCTCTAACTGGCTCTGAGCATGCTCAGTCGATGCGGCTGTCATAACAAGGTGTGCATTGACACACAGAGGGAAGAGGGAATCGGAGATGAGGTTTGTTCTCAAAACTAAAGCTTTCCCTCACTTAAATTAGATCTGAAATCATTAATCGTTGAGTCGATCAGCATAAAAATAAAGGATTATGCAGCTACTTTGATAATCTCTCACTAATTTATGACAAATATCCTCCAGAACCAGCTTGTCTTTGTCTTATGTCACTGACTTCCAGGCCTCCTATGGCTCACAGGATAAATATGAGGGATTCATGAAATGCATTGTGGGATAGGTGAAGAAGAAAAACACTAAATTTCAATTCTTATCTAAAATCTTAGAGGTGTAGCTGCTTTGTTCTAAGAAACAGCAATCCTAAAAATTGTGAAACACCGTGACAGTAAACTGAAAATGTTCAGGTTCTGGGTGTTGGTCAGACACAAAAAGCCTTTTAAAGCCTTTCTTGGGCTGGAGGAAATGATCACATGCATTTTTAAATATTTTATGACACTGTAGAGATCAAATCAGCAGAGTAATCAGTCATGAAAATTAGTTGCTTTTCATTTTGGCTCTCTGTTGCTCACACACACACACTGAGGCATTTGCATAATTGCATTGACACCACTTTTTCCACGGCTGGAATTTTGGCCAACATCATGACTTAGTGGTACCCACGTGTCTCTATTTTGATTTTCGGCGTGCCCCATTTTGTTCTGGCATTTGTGGAATTACTCGTAAAGGTGACACCTGGTTCTACCCATCAGCCTGATTGTCCAATCCATTGTTGCTGCCTCCCAGCACCCTGGCTCAGACACACACGCACAAGCTCTTGAATAGTTTATTTACATCCGCATCAAACCTGCACTGAAGCTGAGATCCTGCAGAAATAACAAAGCAGTGCAAATAGCCGAGGCAGGAAATCCAGAAATGCCGTGTTACTTGATATATAGAGAACAAACATGCACACGTAACACCGCAGGCTCTTGTGTCAGAGTTTCCAGGCAGCGTGTGTGTGTTTGTCTGTGTGTGTGTGTGTCATGGCACAGGGAGGAGGGGGGCTAAACTAGGCCGGGATGTTCCAGACAGAAGCGCTAGCTGCTAGATAACTGCGTGGCCAGCGTTCCCCACATTTATCCAGCCACGGCTCCAGATGAGATTACAGCCTCTGCAGGCGAGATTAGACGGCCAGGGGTAGATGAGCGAGAGCCAGTGGCTACTCCACGGACGGCAGCTGGGGAATACGTAATGCAAGGTGTGGGCATTTGTTGGCTTTAGCCTGTCCAAATTTGAGTTTATCATAATTGAGCACTAAAATCAACAAATCTATTAGGAAATTGGCTAGAAAATCATATCCGGGCAGCACTGGAGACAAATGTTGCCTCGCATCAACCAAACATCCCTCTCAGTTAACCCTGAGTCTTTATCCACCAGTGAATTCTGTGATACGTGGACTCATTTCAGGATTCAGTGACATCCCTCATGTTCTCCACTACCCTTCATTGTTCTGCTTTTGTCATTCTAAAATAGAATCAAGGTCGTGTTTTTTCGAGGCTGTCGCTATATGTGTGCGTTGGGTGATTGCTCCGAAAGTGGCAACTTTTCAGGGGCTAAGAAAACCAGCCTTGCTTTCAGCCTGACCGCTGCGCATTTTTGAGGTTATCCAGCATCTTTTTAAAGAGTTTCATCGGACTTGCGCTGATAGAAGTCTCCCTGCCCAAAGACAACCATGTAATCCTTGTGTGGTTTGATGACACTTGACAGCACCGAGGATATTGTCCCCCTGGAATCTAGTGTTTTAGCATCTCTAAAGCTCATTTCTTTCATCCCGTATCTCCTCTCTTGCACACATTGCGTTGTGCAGCCCTCTCCTCAGGCATAAACTGCTGGACTCCAGCTCCTGAAGCTTCCGGTTGACCCAGTGCCCCTCCCTCCTCCTGACCACCACTCCGCTTTCAAGTCAGTGCTTCCTTCTTTATGCTAGCAACCCCTCCTCTGCACACACAGTGGCTTTCAACACATGAAAAACGCCTCAAAAGCCAACATAATTATCGATATCTGTTGCAATATACATGCAACCACAGCTCTCTGTATGTACATCAGAGATGCATCAGCTACTGTACTGCTAGCTGGTCCTCCTCTGCTCAGTGTGTGTCCATAGCAACACGGGAGCGCGACAGGAGACCCCCACCCCCATCATTCTACATCCCAGATTATGTAATTGCGACCATTGCCGACCAGCCTCCCTCTCCCAGCCTCCGCCCGCTGTCCTTCAAGCGCCTCCTGGGCAAAACAGCTGGTGTGTTAAGAAATGACACACACCATCAAACCACACAGAACTGGGATGGAGCGGAGGGGTGACCAGTCCAGGTGGAGCAAAGTGAGCTGCAGATGCCGGCTACCATTGGCAGGATAATGCTGCATGCATGTGCAGACACACAAACCCTCCCACACGCACAAACACATTAAGGCCATAGTGAACCAAAATGATTTCAAACTGTCGTCATTAGACACATAATACAAATAAAGCAATCAGGTTTACACAATCCAAATCCCCTGTCTTTAGCATGTGTGTGCAGCACTCACTGTTCTTGTTATTCAAGCTGTTTTCCCCAGTGTCTCCTTGTTATTGTGGCACAAAAACACAGCCTAATCTAAGTCTGTAAATGAGTTCATGCTGTACAGTATGAGGCTGTTCTCTCAGACCTCTCATGTCGCTGTCTGAAAGGTCAGAATTGCTGGCACAGGTGTTATTTGTGGGAAAATAATGAGACTACAAATCGGGGTTTGTTCACTTTAAGAAAAAAAAAAACAATCCAACAAATGAAACTAATCATCTGCAATGAAAGGAGCTATTTAAACATCCCGACTCAGACGTTTCTTCCTCATGTGCGAGAGTTGTTTCGACATTTGCTGCAGCTTTATTCAAGTTTTATGTAAAGACTGTATTTAGAATTTTTGATTGAATTAGCTGCACAAGCTTTGACTACTAGCAGCAGTATGTGCAATGTGCAAAAAAATATAAACAATGCACAAATTCAGTTCTTTAAAAAGTCAGCAGATGTGTTATGAGGGAGGAAATGAACTGACTCACCTTTGTCAGACCACACTGAATGGAATCAGAACTCGTCTGTTCACACAAAACGTCATTGTGCAGCATTAAGTCTCCGTGTGTATGTCATGATTGTTGGCTCTGAGCTGGTTCAGTGGAATTTATGCATCACATCTGTGTTTTTTACATGTTAAATTTGCCTGACAGTTGAATGTAAATGGACACAAATGCTTAACTTTAGAAGAGACTAACTCCCTTTTTTCCTCTCTCTTGTCTCTTTCAGACTGAAGAACTCCTCTATCCTCTGATTTGGCGTCTTCACCGACCTGCTGCTCGTAAAAAAAAACAAAAACAAAAAAACAACTTTGCCCTTCCACTGGGCACTGTGGCCCTAAAAGACTGTCAGGACCCTCAGCGACGCACACACACACAAACACACACAAACACATTCGCACACTTCTTAGGAAACAAGCAGGTCACCATCTATGCATGTCATGAATTTGCCGAAGGCGGGACAGGTGTGATTGCCTATGTGGGTTGATGTGTGTGTTGTGTGTTGGTGCGCCACGCGTTCCCTGTTCCTCTCAGAGGCCATTTCTCCTCTGACCTAAATTTTGGCGCAAGCACAGACGCAAAGATAGTCAGACAATAACAAAACTCTAATGGTACCCAGATACTATTTATTTACTTGAGGGTAGTTTAATGGCTGCCTGTATGCGTGCGAGTGTGTTTCTAAGTCAAAGTACGACCAACTGGTATGTCAGCGAACAACGAAAACCTACTTTAGAAATGGCCCCGGGCGCGAGGACACCATGGTACACTGAGTATATAACTATATTTAGATTAGATATTTTATTTATTTTTGGAAAATGAATGTCTGATGAGACCTACACAATGCCTTAATGTCTATATTGTCCTTATGTTTTCTATGAAATAAGAGATAAATATTCTATTTCAGTATGTATGTTTGGACCTACATCTCTATATTGTTATTCTGTTGTGGAACATAAAAAGCCTAGATTACTGTTGAAAAATATTATTTCACAAATGTACAGTACAGTGGGGCTGCTTGAGATCTGATCTATCGTATTGATATTAAAGTATTTTCTTAATTACTAATTTCTTATTTATTCTAACCTAGTTTATTTTTTTTGTCCATTCAAAGCGCTGGACTTAAAGAAATATATTTCTAAATGTCTTTAAGAGTTATGCATGTCTTTATAACTCATCTCAGACCCCGTAACACCAGGCATCTGAATGCACTGTACCTCCCACAGTTCCTCAGTCACTTGAGCCTGAAAACCTCACACACTCCTACCTTCAAACCTACGGCCTGCTGCTCAGCTCCATGCAGGCCGCTCCTGCTGTGATATCATTGGACGGTGTCTAGTTGAGGTGTCGATGGAGGGGTGGAGCCGCTGAATAGCGTCAAGGTCGGGCCACAGTCGAGACAGTTTTCCGTTTAACGAGTGAGGGCTGAAGTGAGGGGGAAAGGGGCCGCCAGTGTCTGCAGTGCTGGACAACCATTGAGGGGAGGAGGGCTCTGCAACTCAGAAAAAGTAGAAGAAGAAAGGTCAATGGCCACATCTGGGGCCATCATGGAGGTTCACTGGAGAACCATTTGTCTGGAATAAAGAACTGTATTGCAGACAGCATAAAAAAGTTTGATCTGGCGGTAGGGAGTTATGCAACATTACAAGTTAAAGAAACACTAAAGAACTATACAACCATGTGACAGCTAAGCTCACGGGATAAAGCTCAATGCTAAAACACAGTCTATTATACAGCAGCATGTGTCTCATGTTTGCTAACATTAGCAACCATCAGCTGCTGGCTGGCATTAGCTAGCATGAGCTAAAGCTAGCAACAAAATTTCAGGATAATGCTAACATGTAGTGTAACACTCATATAAGTTGAGAAGAATTTTAAAAAGCAAAAACAGTAACGTTAGTTACGCATCAATATCTAGCTAAAGTTTGTTAACGTTGGCTAACATTAGCAACCATAAGGTACTGGTCATACCAAGGCTGAAGCTACGGTGTATTTATTGCTGATAAATTCAAGTTTTCATTTGTTAATATTATTTAAGTTACATGGTATTGTTTTAATCTAAAAAAAACTTGACTCAATACAGTTATTACAAAAAAAATGAAAGAACCTCCAAAATGGCTGCCAGTGTGTTAACTCTATCTTACACCCTGACACTGTGGTCTTTGTATTGTCCACTGTGCCGACTCCAACTGGCTCACAGCCCCTTCAGTGTACAGTAGATTGTAACACTTTTAACCATGTCTGAATGTATCGCTGAGCTGGTGGGAACGCCACAGAAACACAATGTGGGAACTGGTTTTGACAGAGTCAAATAATATTGGAGCTGTACCACGCTTTGTGGAGTTATTTATCTTATGAGTCTTGAATGTGTAAATTGTGTACATAGAAAGAGTTTAACTAAAAAAAAAAATCTATTGAAAATACATAGAGTACTTAGATTTTACCTATGTTGCAATGATATTCCTGTGTAAAGACTTTGGCTACCGATTTTTAAAAAGGGGACAAGGTTTTTGCTTTGGGGTTGTACAGTGTATTGTATGCTCTTCTCCCTCACAGTCTCTGTGGTTATATGATAAAAAAAATTCTCTGTCTATTTTATTATAGAGATCTCTTTGCCTTGTTGACACACTTTACCTAATGGCATATGCAATAGTGACATGAATACAATCTAGTTTACAACCGTGGAACCAAATGTAACATTGCATTGATTTTTTTTTTCTTTTTGTGACGAGCAGAAGCTGTTTTGCTCCTTGTGCATTTCTCTTTCTGCCAAGTGTTTTGTTTTTGTCGCCGAGAACTTTGTTCTTGACATGTCTCAAAGCGCTTTCCCCATTTCTGTGTCCATGGACAGGCTCTTCTTTTACAGATTGATCTGGATTGACTCAGTCTGAATGTGTCGTTGTCTTCCATTGTACATAATTCAGTATACTGTTTATTGTGATGCTCACAAGAGATGATTATAATGATTTATAAATTCTGGTAGTTGAGTATTGCTTTTGTCTGTATTGATTATGGATAGCAACCTACAGAAATAAATGAATTTATTTAAAGAGGTACAACTTTGTCTTCATGTTTGATTTCCATAAGTAATATGTTATGCTGCCTAAATTACATAAAGTATGGTCTTGGGGTTGGGGGGGTTTGGACAAAAAATAATCTATACCTCAGAATTTCTTCAAAGCAAGACTACGTAACTTTTGCTGACCTGAAAATCCTGCTTATGGCCACTATGGCTATTTGAGAAAATAGCAAATTCAAAAAGGTAGTGCAGCATTATAACAACTAGAGAAGAGTTGAGAGAAGAGTCAGCAAAATGAATCAGAATGTCGACACTAATATACTAATATATATATGATACAGCACTAATAGTAGCCACCATATAAACTGGTTTGGACACCAGTCGAAGTAAAGTTGCAGCATTGAAACCCCTGAGTGTTTTCCATTCAGCCAGGCTTTGTTTGATTGCTTATGAGTTCTACTTTTATTTTGTCAGAAGAAAAATGTGTTATTTTGTCTTTGAAACTTTACGTAATGGGACTTAAATTAGGTTTTCTCCTGAAGACTTGAATTTAATATCAGGTATAATAAACTTTATTTGGAGAGTGCCTTTTGTACAAAAACTGCAGCTCAAAGTACTTTACAACAAAAAAGTATGTAAAATAAGATGGAGAATAAAACTCACTTCATGTTGATTAGATAAAACCAAAACATGAAAACAGAAGAATTAAACTATGATATTATCAATTTCTTGAGCCTAAAGTGTGGGTAAACAGATTTATGAATGGATCTGTCCTCCTCTAAACCACTAATTATAAACCTCAAAAAACTCCAAATCCCATCCTGCACCTCTTCTTCTCCCCAGCTCCCTGGAACATCATGCATTTGGCACCAAGTCTAATAGCTTCCTGACTGTGTGTCAAGAGAGGAGGATATCCTGCCTCTGTCCTGTGACGAGTAAGGAGCTTGAACTCCCCAGTCCCGACCTTCTCTCTCTCAGTGTTTTATTTCAGACGGAGGCCGGCACAGGAAGCCCATACTGAGCCGATGACTTCCTGCCAAGCCACGTCTCCAGAAAAAAAAACTGTAGTGAAAGTCAGGAGGTCAGCAGGTTCAAAACACGGAGTAAAGATAAGATAAGGTAATCCTTTGTTAATCTCACAGCTGGGAACTTTGCAGTGTAAGAGCAGTAAAGATGATAGTGTAACGGTAAGTTGCATCAGTAAAAAAAAAAAAAAAAAGCAAGTAAGCAATAGAACAAGGAGAGCAGAAAGTAATAATAATTACTAATAATTTCTCTACAGATCTAGTTTTTCTAGATCTTTTTCAGATTAAAGAAACACTATGTAACTTTTAAAATAACATTAACAAATAAAAACTTGAATTCATCAGCAATAAATACACCTTCACTACAGCCTAGGTATGACCGTTATGGGAGTGAATGTTAGCCAACGTTAGCAAACTTCAGACACACATTGCTGTGTAACTGACTGTCTGATTCCTGCTGAAGCCCGCTGAGCTAAACTAAGATGACTGCCTGGCTTCAGATAACTTGACACAGACATTATGGTGGTGTCAACGTTCTGACCTCTCACTGAAAAAGCTAGCTAATAATTCTCTTTATACTCTCAAGAGAAATTATAAATGTGCATTTTCACAATTTCACCAAAGAAAACATTTACCTGAGAGACGGGTCATGCCTGTTGGAACGAGTCCTCCCAGTATTTCTGTTGCTTCAGAAGCATGACGTTATCCTTGTTATTCTTGCTTCAATGAAGCTGGGAGCCTCTTCATAAAACTTGTTGCGTGATGGGAATTTTTTGTTCATGTTAGTGGTGGTTTGGTCATATTGTCAACTTTTCCTCCTTTGCAATAGCTACATGAGTTCAATAAAACAATTGATTTATGTAATGACAATACTTTTTTTTTTTTAATTTGGAAATATTCAAAATCTACACAGTTGATTTCCCACCTCAAAAAGTAAATTTAGTGGTGTAAAAGCAGCTAAAATTGTAAAAAACAACAACAACAACAACAACAACAACAACAACAAAAAAACAACCCTCACCTGGCTGGTTGTTGTGACCTTTCCACGCGTTGCATTGTGGGACACAGTAGGTGAGATGCACACTGGAGATTTTTACTGCCTCTGAGACCTGGCCAGTGAAACAAAAAGTTCAAATTTACACTCGGTCAAAAACATGCAGACATGGGAGATGAGGAAAACTTCTCCAATGGGGAAATCAGGCTAGAGAGCAAGAGTCCGAAACGCAGGTAGGGGGTCATAAAAGGCAGAACTCAAGCAAGAGGAGAAAATGGATGGACCACTAAGGTAAAAGCACAATAGATAATCCAACTGGGAATGCATGAGAGTTGGCTAGCATTAATGCTACTGGGCTAATGGGTAAGTGGGAACAGGTGTGCAGCAAGGCAGGGAAGGTCAGGTGGTGGGCAATGAGAGGAACACAGGCATGACTGCAGGACAGGTGGCAGAATCTGAAACAACAGGAGAGTTTGGACATGGCGTACAAAAAGGCAGACAGGGAAAATGTGAGACTTGGATTGGCTGACATTGGGACTTATTTGCAGATGAAGCAGAAAGTGAGCAGCGTTCAGGCGACCGCGACTCTCATTCTACACATATCGATTCAATTGGTCGTCCTGGGTCTCACCCAGCACGTCCGTGAAAACACCGAACCTATAATTAGGAAAACTATCACATACTCACAGCATGATTATAATGCAGCTTTTACATTATTTACAGGCATCACTTCTTCAAGTTTCCATCTCTCCAGCACAAATACAAAATGAACACACATGCACAAGCAGCCACTGAGGGCACACCTCTAGCTGGTGTGTATTAATTAGCAGTATGACACTGTCAGTGGGGCTCTGCTCTGCTGCCAGGCAGAAACCAGCCTTACATAAGAACCCACCACCAAGCCACCAGGAGGGACACAATGTTCCTCACCCCTCTCTGCACTGACTGTCTGTCTGAGGGAAAAAAAGGCAGTTTTTCTTCTCTTTTTCCTCGACAAAATCTGCATGGGCACATTTCTGCTCTGAAGGCAAACCGCAGGAGAAGGACACGAAAACAGAAGTCTTTGTTGCATGATGCTTTTGTTGTTTCTGGTTGTCTTCCTTAACATAAAGGACAGCTTGCTAAATAAAGTGTGTCAGGGATGTGAATTTCTCAAGCTGTGCACCAACAGTTAAGTCTTCCTAAAATACAGTTTACAGGATGCTCCTTTGAAGTTATTGTGTGTCTGTGTGTGTGTGTGTGTGTGTGTGTGTGTGTGTGTGTGTGTGTGTGTCTATCTGGTCTATTCCTGGATGCCCTCAATTATTCCCAAATTTAGAATCACATTCACAATCACATGCTTGTACACACACGAAGACGAGCAGGAAGGAATTCAACATGGCCGAGACAGTGGAGCCATGAAATCTGCATCATCATCATCCAGTCTGCAGGCCTGATATCATCAAACTTGTGACATTTCTGTTTTGACGATCTGGAAATTCCTAATTTTGAGTCACTGCAAGTGGCATGCATTACTTTCCTAAGGGGATCATGTAAAGACAGTTACAAAGATGTTCACTAAATAAGCAGCCTTAAGTGGATTTGTTAATTTGATTACATGCGGTCACATGGAAATATACTGCTAGCACTCAGCAAACATTTGCAAATAACACCCGTCATTTTATTCCATATTTTACTTGACAGATGGGTCTAATTGTTTCCACAACAAAAGAAATCTGAATCGTGACTTATGTGCGACAATTGTTAGGACCCAGCACCACTTCTGGTAATATTGATCGAATAACTACCATTCATGGTACTTTTGCTTAGATAAACAGGTCATCTACATTGAAACTGGAAGAGCACCTCGACTGGGAGTTCAACCCATGACCCAGTCCTGATTTGTTAGCGCCTTGATCTGCAGAATGCGGCCAAACTGGAAATAATCACATGAAATCGAACTCTAAATATCCACTTATGTATAGTATGGACTTGATGCACCCAATGTACTGTGTGAGAACAGTATGTGTGGTATGCACTCTAGATTAGGGTCTTAAAAAGCAAATAACTGCTCCTTTGGCTACCTTGTCCACCCTGTACTCCACTGGGCCTCCCTGGCAGCTTGCTGCCGTGCTGTGCTGCTGCTCTTGAGGGGATTGGGAGTCGCTGGCCCCATTATTTCTCCCTGAATCAGCCTAAGGAGGGTTTCAGACGGGCTCATTGAACTTCGCCGTGCAGTGGCAGGGCGGAGCTGTGACCCACTTACAGTAGCCAGCTCTGGTTCTCCACAGAAGAGATGACTGAGGCCCATAGCACTCATGATCCCACATGAAAACATAACATACTGACATATATTTTAGAAATACTACACTAGATCATGTACTAATGACAATATATTGCTTTTGTCAGTCGAACATAGACTGCGTACCCTCCTCAGATGATCACATGGTCTTCCACTGGTTGATAAAATGCTGCCATGTTGGTTTTTAAACTTGGAATATGCTACATGCTGCTGTATGGTTGCTAATGCCATCACATTTTGCCTGTAGGAGATAGACAGATCAACATCTGGGCAGCCAACGACAATTAAATTCCTGTTAATGCATGTAATATCTCACATGTGTAAGCATGTGAGATCCTGGGAACTGTAGAGACACAATCAATGTAAGCAGTGATATACTGCAGCATTAACTTCACTGCTCTGGTGTCAGTTCGGGGACATGTTCCTGATATTAAGTGCAAGTTCAGCTTGCCTTATGGTGTAACTTTTAAAGTGCTATAATCAGGATGACGACAACAAACAAAACAAGAGTAACCACCATTTTACTCGTGCATCTATACCAAGAAGGACACCCTATACTTTGAATAAGATGGACAAACAAAGACGTCCAGCCTCTCGTTAGCCTTCAGGAGGAGGAGGCCATTCAGACAGAGCTGGAGTCAGCAGATAGAAACGGAAGGTGCACCAGCGGATTTCTCAACATCTGGAAGAAATGGGGAACAGGATCACAGACAAAACATGTAGTGGAAAAGAAAAAAAAAAACCCAGTGGAAACACAAAGTAGGACCTTGTATCAAGACTTACAAGGTTTTTAAAAGTTTAGTTTATGGGAAACACAAGGCTGCAGTTTCTTAGGTTGGAAACAGGCTGATGGTGAAGCTGCCCTGTTAACTTAAGCTCTTCTGGTCTGTTGTTTGTTTCTAACTTGTCAAAAGAAGGATGAGAATTGCAGCCTGCACTCTCTGTAGGTCTTTCTCCTGGAGCAACAGCAGCACTCTAAGTTACATGAAGGTCAACAGGTCAATCAGCCCTGATGCACTCTCTCTGAATCTTTTTGGCTTTTATCAGCCATCACTTCTACATGCCTGCGCAGACAGAAAGCGGCCTCCAGGCAAAAATCTAAATGCTTGGCTTGGTATCTGAAGACTGAACATTTTTCATTTTGATCTGTCATTTTTGTTCATAAAACTCTTGCTGGAATACCAGTGACAGTCTCTATGTTAGGTTTTTCACTATTTCAAACATCTTGAGAGCCTCGTGGACCATGTGCAGCAGCTCTGGTAATGTCTTGGGCTTGTGCCTGCCCACCGTGACTCAAGCCAAGCTCGTATGGTTGGTGCAGAGTGGATTTAATGCACGCGGATGCTCTATTACCATTATTTGGTCCTCATTTCTCTGCTGCTTTCAATGAAGAGGCAGATAAATCAAAAGAGAGCAAAAACATTGTACATTTTTGTTGCGAGGGAGCCTGTACATACATGTGAGTTTATGTGTATGTCAATGGAAAGCTCAAGTCTCTGCAGCTCTGTCTCTCTTGGTCCATAGCAGTCAGACTCCACGTGTTTGGACAGCATGTGGAACCCAGGGCCCGCCCACTGCTCACAAACACTCCTGCTGCTGTTTACCACGCTGGCAGCGGAGAGGAAGACTCCAGCCTGCCGGTCCACATGCCGTCTTATCAGCCGACACTCACTCACTGCTCGTAAACATATTTTGCAAAGGAAATGCTACAGGAAAACACTGTTGTGACACAGCCAAACGTACGTTGGCTTGTATTTTTGTGTCCTTGATGAGCTGGTTTGATATCTGGCGGGCTGAACGTGAGTCGTGGAGGAAGAATTGTTTGTCAGTTTACTATTTTAAAGTCAGCGAAAACAGATCGCTGGCTCTGTGACCTGAGTAGCTGGCATTTTTCTACCCTGCTTCTGTTCAAAACGTGGCCCTGAGGACAACATGCCAGAAACCTTTTTAAGCCTTTTTTTTTAAATTTCTCGGAAGCAAAGCAGGTCTGAAGGAGAAATGAATCTAACTGGTTGAGATAAACGTCATGGGGAACCAAAAACTTATGAAGAGGGAAGTTAGCAACACAGGAACTAGGTCTAGGAAGCCAAAAACTAGCATGGCTACACTGATTGTAATAATTCAACATTTCGGGTTAAACCTGAACTTGCTTCCTTGCCAATAGTTTGACGAGAGGACCAATAATACTCTTGCATCTGTCTGTTAAGTATGAAACTTGAACCAGAAGACAGCTTAGCTAACACAAAGACTGGGAGCAGATGGAAACAGCTGGCCTGGATCTGTTTCAAAGAAATAAAATAAATAAGATATTAAGTGTTAATTAGTCAAAATTTTAACTCAGGGCAGAGATTTGTTGCTTTCCCTGCTTTCAGTCTTTATTTTAAACTGTGCTGACCATTCCCTGGCTCTAGATGGACTGACAGATATGAGAGTCAGAGATTGCCCGTGAATGTGTCTTTGTCTGTTTTCATCTCTAGTTTCTAATTGCATTCAGTTTGGTTGTGGCTCAGAGTGATGCACAAAGCTAAAAGCAGTGCTTTGTAATAACAAAAAGAACCAGATGACAGCGGCAAAAACAGGAAACATTTCAATTCTATTACCACAGTGTGACTTACTTACTCACTTACTTACATGACTATCTCTGTCTCAGCTCTGTTTGTCTGCATACCAAACCTACATGCTTCTATTCATACATTTCACACTTAGAGGCTGTCAAAGTTTCCTCATGAAATTCCTGTGTATGTTCTTTCGATGAGAAAAACATCACACTGGCCTACATGAGACACTGCAGGCCTCGGGCCAAACATGTGAACACTCATTGGTCTCACAGACCAATGAAATGCTTGCTAATAGCACACATGCAAATCTACAGTCTGACGACAACAGTCACCTTTACTCTGCTTTGCATGTACAGAGTTTGCACAACCTTTACATGGTGAGAGGATGATGTGTTTCAAGCAATTCACTTTACACCCTCAGGTTGTTTTAAAGGAGTCCTGATCGTTATTTGATGCAGCGATAGGCAGAAAGAAAGACTCGCTCGTCCTCCAGAGAATCCAGTATTACCTTCACACTCTGAGACTCTTCTTCATTTCTCGATTGATGTCTGTAAACATCCACAGAATTGCTGAGCCTGGTCGACAGAACACAATGTTGGCATTGAATGCTTCCTCAAACCACGATATGTTAAATGTGTATGTTTCAAACATGTTTGTGACCACAAAACCGGATATTTGTAATGACAAGTGGGGATGTTTTTCCATTGGTGTTTGTGGGGACAAAACCAGGTATTTTAAGCCAAAACATGATCTTTTCTTAACCTTAACCAAGTTGCATTTGTGCCTTTGACAAGGAAACATATATTTTTAACATATCCGCAGTTTGCGGAAATGTACACCATTCATTCTGGAGATTGGGTTGACCTTATCTTTCATCATGTGGTGATGTTTTTTCTGCATTACATTATCAGTCTGATGAATCCAGAGTGGGGTCAGTAGTGCAGTTTGCACACTGGCACACATGAAAATAACAGAATGAAAAGAACAGCTGAGGCTGATGGGAATGTGATTAATTCACACAAATATTCAGTCATAAAACAAAGTAGAGAACAAAGTAAAAACAGATGACCTCACGATGACGCTGAAAGTTATTACATTCATCCTGTGGGGACAATGAATACATGCACCAAATTTCATGGCAGACCATCTGATATTCGTCACAACAATTAACTAAAAGCCTGCCGACAGCCCTGAGCAAGGAGAGGGTCATTAAAATCAGTAAGATTCAACCGGTGAGACCATGAATATCTGTAGAAAATGCCATGGAAATCCATTTTAGACCACACAGCATTGCCATTCCTAGAGCCACGCTGCTGGCACAACTAAGAGGGTCATAGACTCCATCCCTTTTCATGTTATTTAATCCATTATTTGCCATGAAAAGCAGAGTTCTTGCTTTATTTCATGCAACTATACATCATACATAATCTCTTTTAATTCACAGAAAAGCATTAACATGCAAAAAATCCACCACACACTGTTTGCCCTCTGTCACTTAATCCACACGTGTCAGGAGACGCAGCATCGGCATGATATCGGAGTTTTAAGCACGCCATTCTCCGTCACAATCAAAAACAAAACACGCAAGGCGAGATTAGGAGTTACTGCGACTCTGATGCACACATACCACACAGTCATGCACATAAACCCTGTCAGCTGATCCATGTTTCCATCTGCCTGAGAGCAAAGAAAACACAGAGCTGTCAGAATGTAATAATATGAGCATTTCCTCATATTATTACTAAAGACAGCTTATTATGTGTACTGCTGTTGGAACCTGTGAATATCCACGTATAACTATGTATGTTGGCTTATTTCCTGGAGTTGGTTTGCATGATGTTCTCACTCTTAACATACTAAATTGCTCAGGTATGAAGTCATTTGGTGCCACATGTGCTCAGGAATTTGAACAAACCACACCAAACATGCTCGACGGGAACACGCCCTTCAGATGCACCGGTAAACTGGAAAATGAAGCGACAAACCCCGACAAATGTTTTTCTGAAGAACACATTGGCATATTCAACACTTCGCAGACAGCATTTCCTGACTTCATACAGAGCTCATTTTGAATCGAGCTGTGCTTTTCACTGTGTACTCATCATGCCATTGATAAATCCAGCTGAGTGGCGTGACATGCCGGCTTCTTGCTCTGGTTTCCTCCGGCTCTGCACGGCTGGCAGTGATGCTAACAGGTCCTCTGTGGTGGAGGATGCTGTTTCAGAGCCGAGTCAGTGAGACACTGATGCTAATGAGGCATTAGCTTAAGCCTATAATGCGGAGCATGGCAGTTTAACATTGAGGGCGACCCTCAGCACACAACCAATCTGACTCACTGGATTTGGGATGATACCACTGATGACCTAAAAGCTACAAAACACACATTCAAAGACTAACGCATGCTGCTCTATTGTTTACCTCATGCATCATTTAGATTGTCTTTTTTTTGAATTATGCATAAATCTATCTCCATCTGCATGATTTCATTTTATCATTAGCTTTAGTGTCAGTAGCACTACTTTTATCCTGATAATGAATATAAGCACAAAGTACTGGCAGCCTGCAGCTTCAGTCCAAATATTTAGCAGCCTTCAACAATCAATCTACAAAATGTCATCAACACAGTTTTTGTAATGCTAACTGTGATGACGACAGAGTGGCTTTCGTGTGTTTGACATGGTTGCTAGCTACCATTTTCCAAATTATTGATAAACAGGCCTTAAGTAAATAATGCACATAGCGAGTAACAAACAAAAAAGTCATTACATGTGCAGCACTTTCTACTTTTAGCCCTGTGTGTTTGTCTGTGTATGTCAATCCGCCTTTTCCATCCCAGAACAAAGTTATGAATAATTTCTGTCTCGAAAGTCTTTATTCCCATGGAGTTTGTGTAGTTTAACACGAAATATGACTGCACTGTGCAGAGTATTTGGATTTTAGCATGATAGAATGAATGAAATGCATTTCATTTGCCTGAGAGACTTGAGCTATAAAGTCCCACCAGTTTTGGCTTGAGGCCAAATCTTGTGTTACCCCCTACACATTCCTCTAATCTCATCTCTGTAAACGTATTAGCAAGGCCCCTGTATCTGTACAGGAGAGTTAAACCAGCTCCAAGGCTGCCCCAGAGCCTATTCTCAGCCTTTAGGTTAAACAGCTACAAAAAGTGATTTGTGTCTGTCGCCATTAAAGCCTCAACACTCTGAGCAATGCTTAAATGTGGATGTCTGCATGAGGGCCTTGTGTATTTAACATTAATGTGATCGCTTTGTTGTCTTGTGATGCTACCTGTGTGCTTGTGTCTGTTTTGATGTTTCTTTGAACAGTGGCAGCTCTGAATCGGAGCCAAGTCTCCCCTCAGGGTACAATAAAGTTAATCTTATCTTGTGTTTCCATTAGCGTGAGCGCGTTGCCTTTGAATGAATGAAGACAAGAATCATTTCATGCTCGCTCCAGGTAGACTGCAGGCTTTCAGTGCATCTTTCAAATTCCTTTCTAAAGCCAGACTTTCACAAACCTTAATGTAAACCTCCGGTACTCACTGCATTGCCAAGTGAGGAAAACTATCTAAATCCATCTACTTAAAGCCTAACATGAACTTCTTAACCTTTTACGAGCCACAGGACACGAGTGGGACTTTCATGGACTGCTGACGCGGTCAAGAAATACTGTCATTCAAAATGTATACTGACAGATTAGACTTTCATTTTTCAGTCACAGTGGTGATCTTAAAAAACCTGTCGACACGGCCATGTGGGTGAAAAGCAGAGTAGAGGGAGCCACAGTTGGACATTTTGGGAAATGTCCTCATTCACTCTCTTACAGAGCCTTACATGAGAAGATTAATACCATTTTCATATTTGCGTGCAGTGTGGAGCCAGCAGGTGGTTAGTTTAGCTTAGCATAAAGTCTAGAAGCAGGGGGAGACAGCCAGCCTGTCTCTGCCTGAAGTTAAAAAAATACACTGCTTCCAGCTAAGAATTAGTCTGGCACATCACCAACTTAAACCACAGCTTGTCCTTTTTACACTACGGTTTGTGTGCCGATGAGACGAACGTGGTAGAACATGTTGATTAGTGAGCTTGACATTTGTTTGCCGTAGTTTCCAGTCTGTATGCAAAGAGAAGTTAATTGTTTCCTGGATCAGCTTCGTATTTGCCACACAGATATGAGAAGGCAATTAATCCTCCTCATTTACCTCGCAGCAAGGAAACATATAAGCAAGTAGGTTCCGTCCATGAGATGTAAGCCAGACAGTCAAAGTCTTATTAATTATATTAAAGTCAAACGCTGTGGATTACAAGTTTAAAATATAGCACAAAATGGAAAAACTATACCTGACAGTACTCGAAAACTGCACTAAATGCTTTCCATCATTTAGGCTGACAGTCCAACAATGTAATAAAACCTTAAAGACTTTCAGTACAAGTCTTAATTTAGGGTGACCGACCCCAAAAGAGGAGTGGATGTTACAAGGTTTAACTTACCACAGAGGTAAAAAAAGACAATATTCTTTTAATGAGGCTGCAAAATAACGACAAAAATGTCGCTCTTGAATCCTGTTTGTATGACAGTAACTATCACACATATGACCTCATCTTTCTGATGTATGCTTGATTTGCAAGTTGTGGTTTCTGCACAACACAGGAATGAATACATGATCAGAAACACTTTCCCCTCTCCATGGAGTTCAAACATGTGCTGCAGCTCTGCTAGCTCTCATATTCCCTTATATGACTGAACATATAAGTACAATAAAAGCGTACAGGGCTTTGTGGTATGTTTGCAGCATATTTCAGTCTTCCAAACATTCTTCCAGCATTCCTCGACCTTCCATGGAGACTGTCACTGTACTACAGTGGCAATTAAATGACTGAGCAAATGGATGCTTACAGTTCTTGTTGATTACTGAGCTTTCTAAGCCATACAGATTTTAATGACAGCTTGAGTTTGTTTGCATGTGGGTCACTGAGGCTTCAGCCTCCAGCGTCTGGCTCCATAGTCGAGCCGGTGCCTCCCTGTTTTTGACCTTAGTCCCGGTGCTTGTTTACCTGCTGAGAGGAATGTAGAGTTATGTAAGGCTTAATCTATCAGAAAGTACATGTCCCTCTGTTACCTGGACCACAGGGCAACACACACAAACACACGGATGTCCACACTGACTCACACACAGACAAACGGCTTAATGATATGGCCTTTCTGGTGTCGCGCACAGCATATCCAAACTGTGCTCACATAAAGAAACATAACCTTGTGTACACACCGCTAAGCTTTACAACACACACTGCACACACAAGTGTTAAGGTCTTACGCCGTGTCTGAGCTCACTGTGTCCCGAAGCATGCACTTTTATGGCCAATAACCAGGCTTTTATGGTCGCACAACAACGATAAAGGCCCACTCAGCTTACACATGCAGAGCACACACATATCAGGTGCTGTTAACAGTGTGTTGCCATCATAGACTCAGCTCCGACGATGGAAATTCCCCCTCATGTTTGCTGAAAACGCACATCTGACGTGCTTCCGTTATATGTTTGCGTGTTATTGACGTGCAGACAAGGTCAATATTTCTTTCCGTAGGTTTCTATTCATGGAGCCCACCCGGCACAAACTGTGTGCTGCCCCCATGCACCTCCTCTGTGGCCTCATACTGGTCTGGGACTGGGCCAGACCCAGCACCCTCAGAAAGTCTGCAACACACCACGTCTGATATCAACGGGCCATGCCTTGTAAGGTTTTCACATAAACATATCAGCGTATTGAAAGTAAAAATAAACGTCTACACACAGAAAGCACACGCGTGACAAATATATGCACATAACTGCTGTTGAACACAATAAAAAGATGTGTTGCAACCATTTTGCTTTGTATGCAGTCTCAGTTCAACATACTGCACGGTACCTTACATAACCTTATATTTGAGCAAGATAATTACCTGAAATTCATTCTTATGTTGGTGTAACAGGGAGCTGAAAGATTGTATGGTCTTATGTGACACCAGAGTTACAGCTGTTCTTTCTGGCAGGTTAATAGTCACAAATATGAGGGGTTTTTTATGCGACAGCAACACTATAGATGTTCTGTTAATTCAGTCAAGCAAGGACTTGAGTCTCTTGCTTGTATATACCTGTGTGAGTTTTACAACATGTACACACAGAAGTCTTATTCCATGGTGTAACTGCTTCTTATATGCCCCAGATGAACTTTCACCAGCAGCTGTCTGCAGGAGTTTGAAACTAGGCCCAATCCTATTAGAGGGACTGGGTTAGTGCCTATAGGAATCTTAGTCAGCAGCACAACACCCACAAAACCGAGGTCACAGCAGGGGCATGTTTGCATGCGCAGCAGCCAAGTAAATCATCCGTCAAACATGCCAGCCACGAGGCTAAAGCTTACAGAACAGGACAGAGTTGGAGACACACATCCAGAGGAGCTTAATGGAGAGCGGTGGCACGCAAAGATGCAGCACCCAAAACCTTACTACCAAATCCAGCAAACAGCCCGGTGCAAGAGACCTGCATGGACTCTGTGCTGCCTGCAAACATGCAAACCGATTGGAAAACAAAGATCCAAACCGCCATGAAATCAACAGCAGGTGCAGAATACTTGATGAATGACCCGCTGTGGAGCCGGGGAACAGCTCCTCTGGGTGGCTGTGATAGGTGCACCAAGGTGTCCAACAAACAAAATAAACATGAGATTATCTTAGTATTAATGGCAAGTGTGCTGTAAACAGAGCATGACCTTTCATTTGGTGCCTCATGCTTATACAACTAAACAAGACACACCTGCATATGTTATGAGCGGAGCTGTGAGATGGCTGTTTTGCAGTCGACTCCCAAAGTTCTATTTTTTCCAACAAAACATGGACTTGATACTTGTTTTTGTCCTACTAAGGAGAAAGCCAGAGCTGGGAGGTGAACAGGGTTTCAGACGGCTTATTGTTATCAAAATAGCAAACTGTAGCCTTGGTCCAATGAGCGACCTGCTTTCTGATACAGAGAGGATCATTATGTCCATATTTGACATTGGAATAAATTCTGCAAGGCCGAAAACAAGCTGCCGAAACATCAGAGCAACGCTGGAGCAGAACTTTGTCCTTTTGGGGTTGATATTGCAATGTTTGCTGTTAAACAGGAGCCTGAGTGCATCACTCAGCAAAAGCATGTGTGTGATTGAGCAAAGATCAAGAGATAGTCGCCTCAAAATCAGCCATTTTAATGGTTTTATTATGTATAAGTCAGCATTTTAAAACTAAAACTAAACAAATCTATTATAAATATGCTCAACACTAGTAAACTAGTAAGCTGGACATGCCAACATTTGGCTTACACTTGCACAGATAAACACTTGACAGACCTGCCAATTATGGCTGCTAAGCTAAACTATGATTGGACGATCACTGCGCAGGAGATGAGGTTTAGAAAACGATCAATGAAGGACTTATTAAAAAAGACAGAGCCCTTTAACGTTCATCAATGAGGAGGGGATTTTTCACAACCTGGCATCCCAGCATTTGCTCTTTAACGGGCTACAACTTATTCAGCATCACCTAAATGTCGTAATGCTGTGAGTCGCCTAAATGTTTGTTTACAAAAGACCAGATTGTAGTTGCTCCAGTTAATCATTGGATTACGGAGAGTGGCAAGTGTCTCAAATTGCCACTGCGCATGGCTCAGAGCTGGCCTGAGGAAAACAAAACCATGCTGCAACGGCACCGAGAAATAAACAACATAAATGGGAGCAATATGTGATTTCCTGACGGTCCCTGCAGACACATTAAACGCTGCTTTAAGAAATCACTCCCGCCCTGCTGTGTGGATTTCAAAGGCCTTTGTGGTGAAATAACAGTGTATGTTTGGTGCCTGACCACTGTGAAAGAATACAGACAATAACTAGATGAATCAAGGTAGAATCAACATGAACACACCAAACAAGACCATTCAAAGCTCTTGTCCCATTCAACAGCATTTTAGGTCAAACTTCACAGCTTACTGTTTTGGCACCATTTCCCCGGTTTGAATCAAAGTTCGACCCCTGTGTCCAACAAGATGTAACACTGCCTCAGAACATTGCCCTGTCATTAATTTGAACGTTATGTAAAGAGTTGTTTTTGAGCAGAGCGCCCTATCTTAAAGCAGGCCCGGTGATAGCACGGCATTACATAAGATGCATCAGAGGGCGCTGTCTTGTTGTGTTCTCTGTGGTTGCTGATGTATGAGTTTGGCTTCTGATGGGACATGTTAACAGTTAACAGCGACCCAGCGGGACTGGAGCAGGACTTTAGGTCGGCACCAAAACACTTGGATAACGCTGCGGTCAAGTGCTGTTCAGAATGCAGTGTGAGCGGTAATCTGGCCGTATTGGAGGTTAAACCCATGTGCATGTTCCAGTCCTCATATGAGAGCACGTGAGATAATTCCACTGAACTGCATTTAAAATACACTCAAATTCTATGTGACCTATGCTGTAACAATAATACGAGTGAGAATGTGACTATATGCATTGATGCACAACATTTCATTGTAAATAACAGGGTTATATAAGTTCTATTTCAATCATTTTTACTCATATTATCAATTCTGAATACAGAAGTGCTTGTTTTTCTTCTATATGTCAACTTAGATTATACATAAATAAGTTATTTAGTCAAATTTGTTGTGTGAACGTCAAATGATGAATTTCTTTAAAAATAAGACGTGAGCCCCTGTTAGCATTGCCACTGTGAGCATGTTAGCTTGCCTTTAGCTTTGCTTTGCATCAAGCACGTAGGCTCCGCAAGTCAGTGTGGCAAGAGGTCGTGCACATCCCAATTTCTGAGACGAGCCACCCGCTGGGCTTTTCATTTAATCCAAGACAGCTGGGGCCACGGTGCAGATGCCTACTTTGCCTGATTGGTAATCCAGCCTTGATCAACATATTAGATTTTGGCAAAAGCTGCTGTATTTTTGAAAGGCAAATTCAATTTCAAGTTATTAATATTTATTACGTCTTCCATTAAACAAAGGATAAAGATAATGGATGTAGGGACGGATATCCTAAGCCTTCCATTTATTACAGTTGCCTCCTGGAAAACAATGCGTTGAAAGTACAATATCGTTATGGCCCCGCCTGCACACATGATTATAATTTATGATTCCAGTGAATCTTTCTGAACAACAGTACTCTCATTTTCCCTCATTCCCTATAGTGCACACAGATCATGCTGGAAGAATAATGTACACTGCACTGGTCCTATAATCACCTTAATTAATAAAATGTACACTGTGTTTTGAAAGATTTATCAGTCTGTACGAAATCTTCTGAGTCCTGAATCTTCTGTATCATTAAATATACTTTATTCCTCTTTGATTTCAGTTGGGATCATGACGTTTTATTTGATTTGCACAAAAAACAGGATGAGGGAGAGTTCACAAGATCATCCATAACATCCATCCTGCTTTAGACAAACACTAAGATGCTAAAAGCCCATTTGGATAGCACTATAGAACAACAGCACTATATGTTTATTTAGAAGCAGGTAAGTCTAGTTTGTATGTGACAATGATCTGACAGATTTGACAGTAACTCATTCAAGTGTCTGCTGTCAAATGCTTAATGCTAACTTTAGATGGATAGATACAAATAAGAACTCATGTCTGTGAATACTGAGGCCCAAGAGAAGCAAAGAAAGAGGAAAT
>JBBMOE010000048.1:1003973-1043548 GCA_037975065.1 Chaetodon trifasciatus | reverse complement strand
CATTAAATTGGGGGATTCAACAGTGCAGACAAATCCTGACTTTTAGTCCAAAAGCACAGGATCCTACATTTCCCACAATGCAATGCAATAGTCTCTCCTCATTACAACCTGCCTGGTAGGATCAGCATCTTTCAAACTTTGAGTCCTGCATGCCTGAATTTGAAGTCTCAAGCCCATAACCCTGATGATGTCACTGCGACATCATCAGGGTTATTTTCTCAGACTTTAAAAAGCTCCAGAATATATCATACAACTGTTTTCACAGGCTGAGAAATACTAATCATGACTAGTAACTGATCTCCATGTGTAAAATAAGTGGCGCGCCCCTTCAGAAATCTTTCTCCTCTCAGCTGTTTCTAGTTATTTCCATCTCATGATGTGTAATCCGATAAGGAAGTGCCTATCTGGCTTTTACCTGGTGCCTTTTCTGAAAAGCTGAACAATCAGTATAAATAATCACTGGGAAGCTTTTTGCCAAATAATGTGTCATCAACCAGCTGGGGACAGGAAGTGTTTACGACTGTCTCTGCAGCCACGCATCAGCGACAGCTCACTCAGAATGAGGAGGCTGACGCACCGCTTAATCATCGGCCATGTCGAGGGGGGATTTTAGCTCTGTTACTCTGCCCAGTTCTCTCTCCTTCCCTCTGTGCGTCCATGCCAAAATCTCACTCAGTCCTACACCAACGCACTATAAACCAAACCGCCTCCCCCTCCTCCCCCTTTCCCTCTCAGTCCCGGTGCGAGCTGATGCATGCCACGGAAGCAGTGACGTCAGTTGTTTACTGTCTTGTAGGCCGCAGCTCGCTGTAGTGCAGCAGCACATCCAGCAGGGCTTATGTAACTCCACTGCCTGCTGCATGACAGCATGACAGGCCATTTACTGCAGAGCTGCGGGGGGTGGGGGGTTATGCTGCAGCCTGCACTACATCACCCACTCCCACATAAGCACAGGTGCATGCACACACTGTACGCAGACATACAGTGCAAACAGCCAGTTAGCTTTCCTCTCCACTGCACTGCATTGTGTGTGAAGCGAAAACACAGCGGGTTCAATGCTGGAGCACATAGTAGCTCCAAGTCTACCTCCTCCCTCCCCACACACATCCCAGAATCCTTCACTGCAGCAGCAGCAGCAGCAGCAGCAGCAGCAGCAACAGCAGCAGGAGCAGCAGACAGGTAAACAACTCTGGCCATGTGACTCCGGGCTCAGTGCTGCAGCTCGTCCTGCACAGGCACAGGGCGCCCCCTGTTGGCAACAGGAAGCAGTAAACAACACCAAATTTGGGCTGCCGATGAGGCGAGAAGCCAGAGTCTATTCTATTTTTCAGATCAGGATGGAGCCCTTCTGTGTTATTGGAAGGCTGCTCTTCTGCTATTCTCGGCCAGCTGAACTTATGTTTGAATTCATTTCAGTCATTTAGTTCAGTTGAAATAAAAAGAAAAGAAAAAAAGACTGAAAAGAAAACCTGTCACACAAGATTTTTGGCTATGTTTGAAATCTAAACAGGCACTCTGTAGGTCTTTATACATCAGTCCTTTAGCTGTTTTCCAGTGTCTCAAAATCATTCTGGAGGTTTTGAAAGCACACACATACCAAAAGTCAGGGACAATGACTGAGCGGCACCTTTGGCCTGGAAAATACACAGTCTCGCTCAGACACTAAAACCATCATCCAAATAAATGATTAAATAGTCATGTAACTATCCGAACAAATGTGATGCTTGACAGATCCTCCTGACTCCTCCTGAGTGGCAGCATCTGTGGAATTTGCATTAGTACAAGCCTCAGATACTTTCGACTGGGAACAAGACATCACTGGCACCACTTAAAAAGAAACAGCGTGCACTTGGAATTACACCAGCTACCATCTAATGGTGCGAGTGCCAAAACAAGTTTGTGATGGAAACAAAGCGCGAGGTTAAAGGGCATATGCAAGAAAACAAATAGCTCTGTGTAACCTTAAATGACCGAAGCCATTACATGACAGCACAAAAACATTATGTTCAGTTCATATATGACACTACTGATAATCTATGCATATAACAGCCTTATCCTATCCACATAAATGTTTTCCCCCTGCAGGTTAGTGCTCAGTAATGAGTTTTTGTTAGGTCCTGAAATCCATTTGCAAATATTATTAGGGGCATCAAGGTGTTTCCTGCAGCTCTTATCATTTGCCAGAAAAATGTCCAAACCTGGTTTTACTGACAGCTGAGAGTAATGATGAAGGAGTCATTAACTTTGATCTCAAATATTCTCCCCTGACACATCTTGGTGTCTTCTCACTTTCTGCTGAGGTTTGGTTGATCTGGCTGTGGTCTTGCATGGCAAAAGTCACACCTTGCCAAAGGACGCTGCTTGTGTTCTCAGTTTACACTTGGGAGGAAACCCATGTGAAGACAGAGAAAGAATGTAAACTCCTCTCAGAGGACCCAGACCCCAGACCAGGACTATTTACTCCCTAAAAAAGAACAGACAGTATCACTGGGTTTATCATATGTTATTTGCTGAATCATGACCGTCATAGTTATAGTTGAGCTTATGCTTGAAGTTAAGATAATACTATTTCCTGCTACCAGAGGACTCTGACCCAAATATCTTTTAAATAATCATTGCACTCAAGAGAAACGCCTTCTTGTGGTCAGCAACTATCCATTCCTATCTTTTACTACCAGCTTACTACGGACTTCTAGGCTCCAGGCCCATGCTGGTAAACAACCTCACTGACTGACTGCACCACCTCAGCACGGCATTGTCTCAATGTCGCCCTCTGCTGGTGAATGGCAGAGCAACACTGTCATGTCTACACGGAATTTACACTTTTTTTTTTTCAAAATTATGTTTTATTATAATAAACATGAATTATGTTTTATTATAATAAATATTAACCTGACAATAAATCACAAAAAATAAAAAAAACATTAGAAATGTAGCACAATGGGTATGAAACATACAAGAAAATAATTATCAAATAAATCACAAATCTAATGAGACATTTCAGATCAAACATACAAAAAGTGGCAAAAGTGTGAAATCTGAGCTTCACGAGGCTAAATTTAGTTAGCTTCGAAACCAAAATTAACATTGTCGGGGAACAAATGTTCCGCTTGTGTTTCCAGGGGGAATGTTTTCCGTGGCGGCCCCCACTTTAAGTATAAGGAAGTGTTCAACATAAAGCAGAGAGCGAGACGTCAGACAGAATGAGAGCAAGGTAACACTCAGACCTGATATATTTCATTATTTTTCTCTAATGTATCACTGCTGTTCGTCAAATAAAGCTTAAGAATGACACTTCCTATTTTGGCGGTCTGTTTTCAAAATGAAAGCGCAACGAACGTAAACGCTGAATGCGTTCACGTTTCGTTTTTTGTGAGCAGGACATCACATTAAGCCACCCTTAAAAACACAAAATTAGTCTTTAATATGTCCTTGTTTCCTTGCAAATGTCCGTAACTTCTCTGGACAGACCTGAACAACACGGACGTCATATGACAACAGAAACTTTTATTTTGAAAATGAACTAACCGGACTTGGCAGTTCCTAGTTTTCTCTTTGACAGCAGCAAGTGTGAATTAAGTACTTTCAAATTTACGATTAGTAGCTAATAATAAGTAAAAAATGTTGTACTTTACATGGATTATTAACGTGGTGAAAAATTATAGACTTCCCACCATATTTTGATAGTTTTATTCATATTTGTTGAAGCCTGTCTGCCGCTTGTAAGCTCAAACCAGTTGTTTTCAGACATGTCAGGACACGTCGGGACCAGTAATCTGTGACTAGATTTGCTTCTTAATCACAGATTTTAGTTTGGTGTTGTGCATGAATTGGACAAATTGCTAGATTTGACAGCCCGTGTCCATTATTTAAAATTGGTGTAGCAGCTAAATGGGTACAAAAGTGCTGTAAACAAACTTTAGTGAGTATATGTGTCACTCTTGAGGTACATTCTGGCTTTCTATACTGAATTTATGAATCTATCTGATCTCATGAGAAAGTTATTTGGCCACTGATAATCACTCATTGATCATCTGATTACTGTATACTAATCTGTAGCCTGTAATTCATATCACTGTCGGGCTGCAAATAATTATTTTCATTATCAAAAGTAAGTTTTATTGTTAAAATTAAAAACTTCCCACCAGACCCTAAAATGTCACTATGAAACAAAAACCAATAATAATAATAAAAGAAAAAGTAATTTGGAAAAATGCCTGAAAGATTGATTATCAAAATAATTGCTGATTATCTTTCTGCTCTTTCTGTTTCAGCTCTATATGATTCATTCAGTTATTGGAACAAATGGATTATTTCTTGACTCTGTCCATACTGTAAAAGTGCTTTGTTGATCTGCCTCTGATTTTTTTTTTTTTTTTTTTTTTTTTATCTTTGACACATATTATAGCTCTCACAATGGAGGGAACTTCCAAAAGTGATGCTGCAGGCCAGCCCTCTGTTGCTGCTCAGGTTCCTTTCCTTCACCTGTGTAACACTTTAGAGAAAATCCAGAAGTCTAAACTCCGTCCAGATAAATCCAGGATCCTCGGGGATTTTATTGGGTCATGGAGGAAGTTTCATTCTGCCCTCCACAAAGACAACCCCAAAACAACAGACTCTTTCTACCCAGCTATGCGCCTCATCGTCCCCCCGTTCGAACGAGAGCGTATGGCGTATGGCATCAAAGAGAGCATGTTGGCTAAACTCTACATCGATGTATTAGGTCTCCCAAAGAATGGCCCAGAAGCCAATAAACTGCTGAACTACCGTGCTCCGACTACATCCCAAGGAGAAGCTGGAGACTTTGCCGGCATGGCATACTTCGTGCTGAAGAAACGGTGCACCAGTCAGGGAAACCTCAGCGTCAAAGAAGTCAATGACTTTCTGGACTCTGTGGCCATCAACAACGCCAACAAGCAGAAGGATCTTGTGAAAAAGAGTCTGCTGCATCTCATCACCCAGAGCTCGGCTCTTGAGCAAAAATGGCTGATCAGAATGATCCTGAAGGATATGAAGCTGGGGATCAGCAAAGAAACTGTTCTCCAGGTCTTCCACCCAGATGCTGCTGACCTTTACAATGTCATCACAGACTTAAACAAGTTGTGTCTGCAGCTCCACAACCCCTCTGTGTCTTTAAGTGAAATCTCTATCGGACTCTTCTCTGCTTTCAAGCCTATGCTGGCGGCTGTTGCGAACATCCGCAATGTGGAGAAACAGATGGGGAACAGCCCTTTTTACATTCAGACTAAGCTGGATGGGGAGCGCATACAACTGCACAAAGATGGGGACGTGTACAAGTACTTTAGCCGAAATGCCTTTGAATACACCCAGCAGTTTGGAGGTTCCCCACTGGAGGGCTCACTGACACCTTACATCCACAATGTTTTCAAAAGCCACGTCGTAAACTGCATCCTCGACGGTGAGATGATGGCGTACAACCCCACCACTGAGACCTTCATGCAGAAAGGGAGCAAATTTGACATCAAGAGACTGATGGAGGACTCTGAGCTGCAGACGTGCTTCTGCGTGTTTGATGTGTTGTTAGTCAACGACCAGAAGCTTAGCAAGGAAACTCTGAAGAAGCGCTCCGAGACCCTTCAGACAGTTTTCACCCCCGTCAAGGGAAGGATACACCTGGTGCCAAAGACAGATGGCAGAACCATGCAGGAGGTGGTCAATGCCCTCAACGATGCCATTGACAACAGAGAAGAGGGGATCATGGTGAAGGATCCTTTATCCATCTACAAACCTGACAAGCGGGGGGAGGGATGGCTGAAGATAAAGCCAGAATATGTGGATGGTTTGATGGATGAGCTCGACCTGCTGATTGTCGGTGGCTACTGGGGGAAAGGGAGACGGGGTGGTATGATGTCCCATTTCTTATGTGCCGTTGCTGAAGCTCCAAAGCCTGGCGAGAAACCCTCAGTTTTCCACACTCTCTGCCGCATCGGCTCTGGCTACACCATGAAGGAGTTGTATGACCTTGGTTTAAAGCTAGCCAAGCACTGGAAAGTCTATCGGAAAAATGACCCGCCAGCATCCATCTTGTGTGGAACAGAGAAACCAGAAGTTTACATTGAACCCTGCAACTCGGTCATCATTCAGGTCAAGGCGGCTGAGATAGTGGGAAGCGACATGTATAAAACCAACTGCACCCTGCGCTTCCCCAGGATTGAGAAGATCCGTGATGACAAGGAGTGGCACCAGTGCATGACTCTGGCGGAGCTGGATCAGTTCCGCAGTAAGGCGTCTGGGAAACTGGCCTCGCGGCACCTTCGCATCAATGACGATGAACCACAAAAGAAGAAGCGCAAGCTGCCAGCCAAACCTAAGAAGGTGGTCGGCATCATTGACCACTTTAAGCCCCAGGACCTCTCTGGGGTTACAAAAGAGACCGATATGTTTGAGGACGTGGAGTTCTGTATCCTGAATGGCACAGAGGATCACTCCAAGGCTGAGCTGGAAAAGGGCGTGGCCAGGTAACAAGACGTCCGAGAAAAAAGCCTTTTGTGCTGTTTCAATTGTTGAATTGTTGTTGAATTAGAACATACAATGAGGATGGCCACGACAGCAGTACAAACAAGCGTGAATGGTGTGACTTTATTACTTTTTTAGTTGATATGGCCAAAATGTCAGAAAACACTTGCTTATCTAATATTAGCATCAATGTTTTTGTCCACCTGATGAATTTAAGTCCAATAATCTACTTTTAGCTCTGCTCTTCATCGGTGTCTGAGGAAAATATCGGTCCTCACCTGCTTAATGCTCCACTGTGTTCAGCGGCTAGTTGCTAACGGTATCTGTCTGCACTGGGCAGGCAGCATGTTTCACGCAGAGCTTTTTTGCTGAAAACAGCTGCGTCTGAAAACTACATTGATGACATCTGTGAGAGTGAACCAAAACAGTAAAGTTGGGGGCTAGTAAACCAAAATAGTGAGTTGAAAGATGCTACAATGCGAACAGGGTGCTGAGTTTTTGTTGCATTTTATTGCTTATGAATTAAACTTGATGTTGTTTTCCCATGAGGTGTGGAGGTATCGTGGTTCAGAACCCAGGACGGGACACCTACTGCGTGATTGCCGGATTGGAGAACATGCGTGTGAAGAACCTGATTTCGTCCAACCAGCATGACTTGGTGTGGGCCTCCTGGTTGCTGGAGTGCCTGGACCAGAAGGAGGTGGTCCCGTGGCAACCACGTCACATGATCCACATGTCGCCCTCCACCAGGGAGCACTTTGCCAAGGAGTACGACAGTTATGGCGACAGCTACTTTGTAGAGACGGATGAGCAGCAGCTGCGGGAGGTGTTTGGCCGGATCAGTAGCGCGGATGCGTCCGTGAACGTCTGCCAGGTGGAGCAGCGCTACGGCTGGGAGGACCTTCCTACCAGCATGTTCAGACCCTTCAAGGTTTACATGGACAGCTACGCCGACATAGGAGACCCTAAAACCGCCATGCCAGCCACTTGTTTGGACATCAGGGCGCTGGAGTTTCGCTACCATGGAGGGGTGGTGATGCAGAAGTTAGAGGAGGGAGTCTCTCATGTCATTATCGCAGAGGAAACAAGACTTCTGGATTTAAGGACTCTGAGGCGCTGCTTTAGGAAGAAGTTTAAGATTGTAAGAGACTCATGGGTCACTGATTCAATCACAGCGGGGTATCTGATGAACGACACTGACTACTTAGTTTGACGGCTTCTGGTGGGAACTACAGGGGTTAAATTGACCCTGGAGAGTAATCCTCTTTAGCTCGCATTTTAATTAATTCCTAATAAGTTCAGTAATAAATTATTAAATAAAAGTCAAAAAAGAAAAATTCCAAACTGTCAAAATTATGGTTAAGGGTTCGATAAGAGATGTGTTTTAAAACTACACTGTACTGTACAGGGATGTCACTTCTCAGGAGTTTCAAGCAAACTTTATGAGTTTTATTGTTGTGTTCTTAATGAGTGATTCAGGCTGCTTGTTCTTTTGTTTTTGGTTTTAAATTGATGGGCTGCTGTGAAAGTCAGGAAGGCCATGATTGTTTTTTTCAGTTTTGAAAGTTAAAATCGTATGAGGAAGAATTCAGATACGGAAGCTGATTCATCTTTTTTCAGATACACCTTCCTGAAACTTTTAGCCGAGCTGTTATCAGCTGTTTTTTATGGGAAGGAAAAGAAGTTTTCCAGTATACCAAAACTGAGGGAATTAGTCCTAAAAACAATTCCCACATTTCTGGGAATATGTGGCTTTGTCGTACTTTTTGTGATGTGTGTGCAAAACGGGGGTTGTTGTGCTGAGTCTTGAACAGATGGCTGTCTTTTTGTGATCTGTGCCTTTGTGCTTTTATGTCTGTTTAATTGTATATTAAGTAGCACTCTAATAAATATCTTCACTTGCTTTAAAACACAGGAAGTACTGTAATGAACTGAAATGGAATGTCTGTGAAGTGGTGGCCTTTGCTCGGCTCTTCAGCGTGTATTCAGCAGGCGGAGAGACCGAGGGACACCACAGGGGTACGTTAAAATTGGTTCAGCTCAAGGCCCTCGAAAAAGATGTCTCCATGTTTTCCCATTTTCAAAAATGTCATCAGTGTTCCTTGGGACTCATTGATATGTTATAACCTTCATAACCATTGCCTCTAGGGTGCAGGTAGCTGCCTGTGGTGTCCTGGGTATTGTTGTGCTTAAATGCCGCATGAATACATTGTCAAAGTAAAAATGATGAGGTACCTGTTCCTAATCATATACTCTGAATAATGGCCCTCGTTGGCATGTTGCAGTGTTTCCCGTAGGGTTTGATTTTTTTTGTAATTTTCAAATCACTGTTAAACAAATTAATTAAAATTCTACTTTGGCAGTTTAAGCACTATTCCAGCTAATGTAAGAGATACACCGCTTTTGTGAAAAACAACATAATGGCACAAAATAGTGAAGAGCTAATTGATCTTCATTAGTGATTAAAAAAAAAATTGTGCCTCAGTAAGCATTCTGTGATCTGTCGCCCACTCTGGACTATTTCCAGGTTATGCGGAGCGAGTGTTTGACTGACAGGCTTTAATTAGAGGTACTCAACTAGTGCTTATTCCAATGTGGCTTTGTGCATGTGATGTGTCGCTGCAGCACAACTGCTGGTCATGAAAAATCTAACTGGTGGTCCTCTAAAAGGACTCGCAGGAACAGATTCTCGGTCATCTGGAGATGAAAACAGCAGCCGCGCAAACAGCCGCTGAAAGCTAGCATTGCACAAATACTATGTCCTAATGGGATAAATGCTCTAATTACTCTGGCTGTGGCTACTGGAAAGATGGAACCAGCGAACACACTGGACACAAGCAGAAACAAATGGTTTGGAAGTGGCGCCGAGACGACCAGCGGCTGCATGCATTCAGCTGAAAGAAATGAGCTCCTGCAGAGACCAAACAGAGGCTCGTGGCTGCAGGGAAGGGTTGTCTGCAGCAATGAGCACGGCCCACCTTCACTGAAGAAAGTCAATCGTAAACGAGAGAATCAAGCTGCACAAGCGTCACAAAACATTGCCAAAATTACAGGGAAGTCTGAAAAAAATAATTTTTTGTAGCATAAGTACCCTATGTTTTGCCTGATTTATCTTGTGATCCCTTGTGGGGGTCCTGAGCCATGGGTTTGGACCGTTAGGTTAATGCAGACCTGTTTGTTGTTGAAATCAAAAGCTCAGAATTTCTCCATCATAACAAATACTTTTAAAATGGACTAAAACATGCAAAAGCATTGGTGTGCTTTTAAAGAGTACACAGGCTTTTTTTTTTTTTTTTTTTTTTTTTGACAAGAGCATCTTGCCTGAGGCTGAAATCAGGTGAGTTCCAACCTGTCTGACTGGTCCAGTGTCAAGCCGACTGCAATGTAAGCTGTAATAAGTCTGCCAGTGGACATTTTCAGAATAAAACAATTATCAAGAAATGTCCTGATCTAGTCAGCACGTTTTAATGTTCCGTGTCATCTGTACAGCTGCACGTTTTTGCTTTAAGTGGTTTTAGTCTTTCTTTACCTTTTGTGCCGCAGACCTAAATAGCTGAGCTGGTGTTTATTTAGGAGTCTGACATCATAGGCTTTCATTTTGAAGTCACAATTAGAACATTTCTGGGTGACATTTTAGCTGACTCTATCGACTTGACACACATTAGTACCGAGGGATGCGGCGACTGCGGTGCGCGCGCATAACGTCAGAGGCGGAGATGTTTTGACAAGTTATCAAGATTAGATAGCACAATACCGGATGTTCAACAATTTGATCTTCAAAATAAAATGGTATCCCCTTGCTTTTGGAGCTGAACAATGCAATCTTACAAAAAACAGGTCTATTTTAAAGTATTTAAAATAACGATAGAACAGCTAAATGTATTTTAAACAAATGAACAAGCTGGATCCTGGTAAAGCTTTATCATTAGCTCCTAACCTGAGGTGTCCATAGTGAAAAATGATATTAGTTCTCATTTATTTGTCGAACTTTAACATACCTTTATCCCTGTAAAAATGAATAGTTTCACCTTTTCTGGCCTCCAAAAAGATACTGAAGAAATCTAAGAAGTAGTTAGTTGAACTGCTCATAAACTGAGATTAGGAGTCACAAATAGATGCTGCTTCATGGTAAGGATGAAGCAAACGTCGGTGTAGGTGACAGAACACCGCACAACTGAAGTCAGCTTGTGACCTTTATTTTGAATGTGGCAATCGGAAATGTTCGCTGGTTAACGCTCCTGACTTGACGCAGCTTCCTGCAAACACACACCGTCTCTTGGCGAACATGGCGGCAACTTGACAACGGCAGCGAAATGAAGACGGTGAGGGCTTGAAAAAGAAAAGAGGTCTGTTTCAGGCTGTAGGCCCATCCGCCGACACAAAGGCAGACACCTTCGCCATGTTGGAAGAGGATAGCGCCCTTGTCCCTGCACGACCGAGGCCGGGGAAAACGTAAACGCGTCGGTGAGTGTTTCTAAAAACGGAGTCGAGGCTGCGTAGAGGAGCGGAGCGGCGCGGCGCGGAGCTCAGGGCGGACGGGAGGACAGCGGCTTCACCGGTCAGCCATGGAGGATGCGGCCCGTGGTCGCCAGCGTCTAATTTGCCATCCGGCCCACGCTCATTTTAATGGGATGTACCGCTGATCGCAAAAGCAAGCCGGGACAACCCACCACCTGACACTTGAGGGGAGGAAAACGCGAAGCGGACCCCACGTCAATGACTGTTGCGGCAGAGGAGCCCCCACGGTGGAGTCGGCCGGTTCCCAAAATATGACCAGGGGTGCTGGGACGTGTTGGCAGCAAGAAGATGACGACGGCTTCCAAATCTGGCTAGAGCCCCCCCGCGACAACCAAAAGCCATTCACCGACTCAGAGAGGGCGCAGAGATGGCGACTGTCCTTGGCATCCCTCTTGTTCTTAACCATCCTCCTCTCTGATCACCTGTGGTTCTGCGCCGAGGCCAAACTGGCCCGGACCCGGGTCAAGTTCGCATCCTCCCACCTCCTCTCACCCCAGACCCACTCAGCACACAGCAGCCTCAGAGGAAACCCAGATGCTATTTTTATAGGAAACTCTACCAAACATTTGTGGCGGCTTGAAACTTGCCACCAGGATAGTTTATCTAAAAACTGCTTTGCTTTCGCAGATGCCGACCATTTGTGCGGGGGCCTTTCCGACAAAGAGGAGACGCGGGCTGTAAATATGAGCGATTTGTACCTTTCCTTTTGTAATTCCTACTCTCTGCTGGATTTGTTTTACGGATCGACAAGTCCGGACAATTTGAACTGCAGCCTCGATGTGCTTGGCGATGGCGACACCACCAGATGCAGCCTGTGCGTCCAGGCGTACCAGCGCTACGACCAGCACGCCCAGGAGAAATACGAGGACTTTGAGCTCCTGACTCAGAAATATGAGCCGGGGGCATATTCAGTGAGGACGTGCATGGAGCAGTGCAAGGTAGGATGCAAAAAGGAAGAGGGCGGGTGTGGGGGGTGTTTTGATTTTGGGGTGGGGGGGTGATGTGGTGGCCATCTGTTGATTTGGGCCCGGATAGATGCCAGTTTTGGTCCTCCTCCTCCTCCTCCTGTCGCCATGGAGACGGATGACAGATTCAAGGAGACTCCCGGCTCCGAGCCTCATGTTCATTCATCTCCTCATTGTGTTTAGGCCCCATGCTAATGTGCAGATGGAGGCCCTGCTCGTGTTTTTTTTTTTTTTTTTTCAGCATCCCCTTTTGAGTTCACACTCTGTTCTTTGACACAGAAGACCACCCGGCGCTTCTTTAGCTCACAATCCACATGATCATCCGTCGTTAACACACGTAGGGCTCTCAGAACTGCACTGGCCGTTTATAAAATTTGAAGGAGCAGGAAGGAGTCTGCTGCCACATGCAAACTCTGGGAGCCCGTGTGTCCTGTATGTGTTGTTGCAGTCCGCCAGGTGGTCATCATGGCCGCCCACTCCATATCGAGAGCGTTTCATTAAAGTCAAGAGGTGGTTTCCCTGCCTAACGTGGCGAAAGGCTTTTTTCGTGTTTGCTCATTACCAGGCCCGCATGTAGGCCTCGCTGCAGCCAGGCCCGGGCTCGCTGTTTGATTGCCGTGCACTGTTTACCAGCTTACACCGGCCCAAGGTGGGTCTGAGTGGGCTGTAGTGGGTGTCCGGGAAACGCGGAGGGGCCCCGGTCAGAGCCGCCGCTGTCCGCACGCTGAGCCGGAGAGGCTGCGTTCAGCACCGCGGACAGCTCCGCGCACGGCGCCGCGCTGCCGCGGAGCTGTCCGCGGTGCTGAATGGCGCTCCCCAGCTCCATTCACAGAAGCCCTGGCCAATCCCAGATGGCCTCCATTCAGCCAACCAGCGGCAGAGACACACGCATAGGCGTCAAGAACGCGAATCTAATAAGGCCATCTGCCTCCTTATTCAAATCAATGCTTTCAGATAGACCCACATGCATGTGAGCCGGGCTTAGTTTGCACGGCTAGCTTACATTTAGAGGAGGGACGCAAAAAGACTAACTGAATCCCTTGTGTGTGTGTGTGTGTGTGTGTGTGTGTGTGTGTGTGTGTGTGTGTGTCTGTGTGTGTGTCTGTGTGTCTGTGTCTGTCTGTGTGTGTGTGTGTGTGTGTCTTTTATATTCTGCTGTTGGATGACTTAATTCTGGCACAGACAACACAGCCTTTTTAGGCAAGATCTATGCAGCATTCATGTGGTTGTAGACCTCCTCTTCTTATTTATTTAAACACTCAAACACTTTGTGTACAAGAGGGAGGTGGAGACTGCTGCACTTTAATTTATCATATGCCCAAACATGAAATTGGGTTTTACAGTCTTATATCTGATGATTTTGATATTTAAAGCTGTGTTACACAGTCAGTCTGAAGGATGTATGTGCCAAGTTGAGATGGTGTCCTTTTTCCTTCATCTGACAAATAATTTCTTTCAGTCATTTTTTAAGGAATGAATGAAAAATGCCATAACATTCTCTGCATTTTGCTGCTTTTCTTTTATATCACCGTAAACTGAATATGTCTGAGTTTTGGACTTTTGGACATTAGAAGACATCACCTTGGGCTCTGGGAACTTGTCATCACTCCCTTCAAACTTTTTTTTTTTTGACATTTTATAGACTAAACAATTAGCAAAGAAAATACTCAGCTAGCATTAAAAATAATTCATTATTGGAGCCTTAGCTCTGATATTTCATCTCCAGAAGCTTCATATCCCATCTCTGATCGCTCTAAACACTCTCTGCAAACCAAGGCCTTCACTAATATTGAGTTTGTGAAGCTTGACCTAAGCTACTTTGGAGTCTTACTTCAAGGTTTGCCATTTGCCAGCTTTAGAATATGCAATCATGCTACAGAGGAAAGAAGATGGCAATGGCCGCCACTGAATGCAGCTTTTTTTGATAAACAGCCAAGACAGTACCCGGCCTTGCCATGAAGCACCAGCCGTCGAGGAATGCTCCCACTGATGTTAACTGAAGATGTCCCTGCTCTGTGGCACACTCAAGCCTCCATGTGTGACATTGTTTCTTTTCCTCCGCTGAACCGAAGGCCTCTGCGCAATTTCATGTTTTATCCGCTGCCAGCCACAGGCTGTTGTTTCCCCCGTCCCCTGAGCTCACCTCTTGGCACTTGGAGAGAAAACAGTGATTTAGTCAAGGTGCTAATTTCTTTAACAATGACCCTTCTCCATCACCTTCGTGATTATAGGTTTGATCAAGCCTGTATATGTGGTCGACAGCCTTATGGAAAGAGCAGNTGATTATAGGTTTGATCAAGCCTGTATATGTGGTCGACAGCCTTATGGAAAGAGCAGTGTGACTCAAACGATAATGCCAAGCTCTCGTTTAGTTAATGGATACCTGCCTTGAAGAAGCCAGGCAGCGCAATGTGTGTGCCGGCTCAGACAGATGTATATGGCGTCTGTGTAAATGTGGTAAGATTATAGCGTACACTGACCTGGCAAGTGTGAAAACATTAACCAAATGGATGCCTGCCACATGTGTGTGTCATTTCAACATGCAGGGGAACAGCGGAGGCAGGTTCAGTGAGTGTTTGGTTGTCCAAAGCCAGAGGAAGATCTCTGACATTTCAAGTGAGGGTATTTGACATGGAGAGCAGCGTTTGTTGTGCAGGAGTGGCTCCTGTGGTCCGCAGGTGGTGCTTTGATTCCTCTAGCCTGAGGTGAAACATCACACGGGGGGCACAGCCAGTGTGCTGTTCCTCACAATGGGATTCTCCATCATCTGACTCCGTGAAAACCCACCATTCATCTTGGCAGTGGGTCCGGGCTCGAAACGTTTAAACCTGGGCCGACGCACTAATGCTGACTCAAAAGCAGCTTTTTTTTTTTTTTTCCCCCATCCCGAGAATGAACCAAAATGTCAGGCTCACTAGTAGTTTCACAAGAAAGGATGAAGCCACAACAAACCTGGCTTCTCAAAAAGCATGTCTGCAGCACAGCAGCTGTTAGCCAGCGAAGGCCTGGAGTCTCCTCACTGTTATCACATTATTATTTGGTGTAGGCCTTCCTACCTGCTATGCCACACATTTCAGCAATAGGACACTGAAAAATAACCAGATAATTAGAGGAGTGAACATAATTACGGCTGCAACTACTGACTATTTTCATTATTACTGCCCTCAAAAATCAAGTTTTGGTCAGGCTCTGTATAGAATAGCAAGAAAACTAGCAAACGTTCATATTTAAAGGCTCTTAAAACTTATTTCTCAGTCAGCTGCTTTGGTTGTTTCACATGTGAGATTTCTGTATTTTGTTTGTTGTCTGTGCTCTGCTCACTGCTTTGAATCAGGTTTAACTGTTGAAGCAGATTACCTCTTAAACTTTTATAATGATCTTTTAAATAATTTGATCTTAAGGTAAAATCCAGTTTTAAATGAATTAAACAAGCTATGCTACAACAAATTATAAACCAATGTGTACACAATATTTGGAGAATGTGAGAGACTGGGGGGTCAATGCAGGCCCTCAGCTCATTTTTTAGAGGGTTAATCCAGCCCTGGTGAGGACGTAACACAGAACATAAGGTTTGTGAGGGTCTCATGCCAGAAATGAAGAGATTGCAGACTTTTCCTTCTGTCCACGTAGGAAACGTCTCAGTTCCTACCAGACGGGATCACAAAATGAGACAGAAGCATCTGCAATTTTTCCACAAAAACACATGAAAAATGACAAGTTTGACAAGTTTGTTCCTCCTCAGTAGTTTCACTCATATGTGAGCTTGAAAGACACAACTCGCAGCACCTGGCCCAGTAATCATGGAGTCTCCAAAACTGAACTCTATCAGCTTCTGATAAAACTTCTCATATGGCTTCTACCTCTTTGACCCTCCACGACCTCTACTCCTAGTTCTGCTACGACCAATCCAGCTCCTTCTTCTGCTTTTACTACCACCACTGTGATGTAAAATCATTTCAGAACACAATCACTGACAAGTCTATGCACAAATCCGGCTCCTCCCCCACCCTCCAGGTCCAATTGGATGTCTAATCTTAGCCGGTGTTGTGTGCAAGTGGAAAAGAGGACAGCGTCCACAGCGTGCTCCCTCTTTAGATCCTTGTCAACCGCACACATCTGCATTGATCTGAGCTCTTTTTGAGCCAGAGGGACGGGTGGCAGCAATACCAAGAGGTTGATCCCTATTGATTTGTGCCGAGCCCTCCGCTTTCACTTGTCCTTCATTTGATAGTGGGCAGCTCCTCTGACCAAAATAGGGCAGCGCCTGAGCTCAGTGAAGACATCATGTTACTATCTGAACCTGTTTGATTGTGCCATAAGACCTGGGAGTGTGTGTGTGTGTGTGTGTGTGTCTTAGTTTGGGTGGACCAGTGTTAAGGTTCATCTGTTATTTCCCTATCTACAATATGGGCAGTTATGCAATTCTGTAGTAAATGATGTGTAACAACAAGGATATCAGTTCTCAGACGGGGGCCCTGAAACGAAGTCTCAACACAGATGGAGCCTTGTGAGGTAATATGTTTTCCTCTTAGGGTTTGGGGAGCAGGTTCGAAAGAGCAAATCTTTCCTTTCAACAAAATCTCATTTTTATCAAGCAGCCTGGTATAGACTGAAGTATCTCAACAACCACTGAATGGATTGTCATGCCATTAGATTCACACACACACACACGTGCCCCCTTCATGACTTTTCCTCAAGTGCTATCAAGTCAAAATTTCTAGTTGAATACAAAAAAATGACATTGCCATCAGCCTCAGCTATAACTGTGTTGAGTTGTAATCAGCAGGCGTTGGCATGCTAACGTGCTAAATCCTGATGGTGAAAATAGTACGTGTTGTACCTCTGCATGTTCGCATTGCTATGGCCTGAAACTTTACTGTTTTGGTTCACTCTCACTGCTTTCATGAGCATCAGTTTTTGGCCGCAGCAGGCAGCTGTTTTCAGCTCCATTGAAAACCTTTGTAAACTACCTGCCGAGCACCAAATGGCAGACAGACAAAATTAGCAACTGGCTAGTGAACACAGGGGAGTGTCTAGCAGCTTACAGTACATTCACAAAGTTGCCAGAAACTTGCTTAAAGGTTCTCTGTAACTGCTGGATTCAAGTGATTGCTAACAAGTTAGCCTCAGTTGGCCAACTTAATCCTGTGACCTGATGCCACCTACGGAAACTCGCAAAACATGCAAAAGGCACTCTCTAGAGCCAGTGTCTGGATTGTCTCTTCTGGGCTACTGTAGAAATATGGCGGATGCCTCTGTGGAACATGAGCCACTCCCTCTGTAGATACAAAGATCTCATTGTAAGGTAACAAATACACAATGCTCCTTAATTTCAAGTGATAATACACAAATGAAAAACATACTTATGAATGTTACATTCCATTTCTGCCACGTGTTGCCAGCAGAGCCCCCTGATTCTTCCACACTAGTCCTTCAAACAATAATATGCTGCCATCCAGTGTTCCAGTGTTTTGTGTCAATACATCAAACCAGAGGTGATTATGAGCACTGTGTGGAAGTAGTTTCCATTTGCTCCCTTGCTTAATCCACAATATCACCTACTTGTAAACAACACACAGACACAGAGACTTTCTCATCCCCAAATCTATCAGTTATGTTACAGTCTTAATGTGGCCTGAATATCCTGTGATCACCCATGCCTCTTTTAATTGCTGTTTTTGTGAGCTTTTTATTCATGATTCATATTGGCCGACACCGTGTGTGTGTGTGTCTGCCCCAGTCTCACAGAGCCTGGTGTGCATTCATGAATGACAGATTGTTGCAGTGCATTGCATTGTTCACCTGTCTAGGCTGCACAGGAGGTGCAAACGGAAGTGCTCACGTGGGATTTCTGCCATTGTGCCTCCCTGCAGTGGCTGTGAATGCTGACCTTGGAGAGGGTTTTATCCCCTCAAGATGCCTGGCCCACTCCACGATAGGCCTTTTATGAATGGGCATATCCCTGAGCAGCATGCCAATGAGGCAGGGAGGAGAGAGGGGAGGCCAGCTGCTGCAGTGCACGGCAGAGCTTCCATATTGTTTCAACTGTACAGAGCAGAGTAGATCACATGAGATAACAGCAGGGCCGGAGGAGGGAGGGAAACTGCATCTGGCAAAAGGGGGTTAAAGGGGGGTTACCCCATTAATAGGCCTCATTTAACCTCTGTGGCATTTTCATTATAGGTGACATGTGAAGCAATTTCACTGACATGCGGTAACTCTTTTTTCTTTAATGGATCCCTATCAGCTTCCACAAAGTGGTCACTGGTCGTCCTCATTAACACAACAAGAGAAAACGCTGATTAAAATCGCACTGTATAAATAAGACCGGGAAAATGCAGTGTAAGCCAAGCATAAAGAGTAAACAAATAACTGGACTCATAAAACAGTCACCCATAATAATGAAAGAATATAGCAATTAAACCAAAGTCATCCCTGATAGATTACTGAGTTTATGCCTGGGTGACTTCTTTTTTTGACCTGTTTGATGTTGTTAAGAAGCCTCTTCCAGGTAGAAGAACCTCCGTTCAGAATATTGTCAATGAAAGGTGAAGACTGTCAGCAGTGTGTACAGGAATGATTCCATTTCGGAAACTAGAGTTTCTCTGTTGTGTTTTGAGCTTTGGCTAGCAGCGTGGTTCTAGGGATGGCAACGTTAAGTCAGGTCCACAGCTTTTAACCAGACTGACATGCTGGTGATCTCTTAACTTTTCCTCTCGAATTGCTAATCGGACTGTAAACAATGACTGAAGAGAAAGTCTTGGCCTGGATGTCTGCCGAACACGCCACAATCCCGACTCCCAGAGGCCAAATCTGCGTCAGATGATAGCCACTGGGTTCTGAGATTGGCCATAATGCCTCTAAGTGGTCTCTTTTGTTCGAGACCCCCGCCTGGGAAACTGCTACATTTTTCAAAACTCCACCCTCAACTTTGTGATGCAGGCCGCCTGTTAAAATGTGAAGTCTGAAGCCCACTTCAAGACTTTTAGAGGCTCCCTTCAAAGCCTCAGCTATAAAACTGTTACATACTCTCAAGCTGATCTTCTGTCCCTTTTTTGCATCATAAAAACTATATCCTCTCTGGAGATGAACTGCATTTAGTTGCCAAGCTGTTCTCCTGTTTATGCAATAATGGCACAACCAGAATTTAATCATAGTAAAAACATTCATTACTTTGGCTTCGTAATTGTGCGAAAATGAAGATGTTGCAAGCAGGATGTTTTTTTTTCCTGTGAAACACCTAAGGGTCACACTAATACCTCCATTCATTTATGGGCTTGACATCAATTAGTCTAACAGTCCTATTGTCTGCATAGGTATTTGAATGGATTATTTTTACAGGGACAGATATAAGCCTGAATGCATATCCCAGCCGCTGCATGCTGTATTGAGTTTAAGCATTTAACTAAAGTAGGAAATGCAGGAGCAGGGTGGAGGTGTTGTGCCCTTGTTCAGGGAGGAACTCAGCGGCATCGTCCACAGCTAGAGGTGGCATATGAAAACTGGTGACTTGGTAACTCAAATATCCTGTGTGCTACCGTCAGATGATCACATCTAAATTCCCCTGCACTTGGTTCTAATGGGATTATCTGACTTATTCCCCAGCAAGGTACCCCTCTCTTCACGTGCCCTTTCTAAAAGCTTTTTCAGACCAGCTCCGCATGTATACAGTGGACTGGGTAAAAGGTTAGGTTTGAATCGCTGTTAAGCTCCGTGTGGCCCATTAGGATGATTGAGGATGATGTTTGTCCTGTTAAATGAATTGTCAGCCACTGGACACGAGTTTTGTTTATGAGAACACAGTGCAGCCGCTCCACACTTATAGTTCTTTCCATTAAATTACTTCACGCACGATGCACGCTGCCGTCTCATGCAATGAGTTGATGCACAGCATGACAGTCAACCTGCGATTTTATATGATTGCATTTGGTTTTTAGCGTATTAAAAAGCCACCACACCACGATTCTGTAAAACCTAATTGAACCTGTTTATTACCTGCAGTGACAGAACATACCATCTTCTTTCTCTGCTCTGACGTCTACAAAAACAGGACAGGAAATATGATAGAAAAGTCAACAAACTGTAGCCTCAAAGTTAAGGTCCACTGACATCAGAAATAAGTGGTACTTCGAGCATGTGATGGAAGGACTACTCGTGGGGCTGCTCGGTAAACAACTGTAGCTAACAAGCTAATGGCTAACACTTGAGGAAGCCGGGGAAATGCTGCTCTCCAGGCTTCTTTCTCTTTTGTCCACATTGGGCCTTTCCTCCCCCTGGCATTTTGCTCTCAGGGTCATTTCATTCAGTAAAAAGTAATACTGCTGGTTTAATTGCAAATGGGATAAGTTTACACAGTTTTCTTGTCTCGTGCCTCTTTTTGGGAGTATTTTAGGCTTTATTCAAGAGGGGACATTAAGCAGATGTGAGTGGTTCAACACAGCTTAGAAAGCGTCCTCCACGTTGGACACTCCAGCTCTTTGTTCAGTCAAAGGTCAGTGCTGTCAGGACAGTCTCTCATTGGTCATGGACCTCATGATTCAGATTTGATATTTCAAGTGTAGTTTTTAATGAATAAGACACTCAGAAAGTCACCGTTAAACTCCACTCTGTACTGGATGTTTTAGTTTAGTCTGTAACTAAGTAACTGAGTATTTGTTGGAGCAGGGCGGTGTAAGTGGGATTGATTCAAAATAAACTACAGTGTGTGTTCACGGTAATGAAGGGACATGTCAGCCAGTGCAATAGAGTGGCTCATTGATGTGTTTTTAATAGTTTTTGATAACAATGGAGCTCTGTGTCACAGAAGAATAAGATCAGGCTGCACATACACACACACAGTGCTTATTGTTGTGCAAGTGTAAAAACCAGCTGGAGACTCTTGATGGTGTTTTGGATTCATTCAGACTTTTGAACTGCAGTGTATCATTATTCCATCTGAGATTAGCTGGGGTGATATTAAAAGAAAGCGCCAGCAAACATGTAATTTCTCACCAGTGATGAATTCTTCTTCTTGGACAACCAGTAATGAACATCACGGTAATTTGACCTGCAATGCATCACTCAGTGTAATTCTGAAGGTGTTGAAACACAACAGTGAGCTACGTTATTCCTCCAAGCTGAACTCAGATCTGATAGCTTTTAAGTTAAGGTAAGTCTGCGCAAGCATAGGAAACACTGAAAACAAAAAGAACAACTGGTGGTGCAGAAGGCGAGTCTGCAGAGAAAGTGCATCATAAACAAAAGCAGTGATTAAAGAGCAGATTCTTTCTAGTGAGACTATGATGTTGTAATAGAACACAGTGAACATGCTGTTTACTGGACGAGGCAAAGAAGGCTTTGTTGTGTCCTTCATGTGAGACTTGCGGTAGAGAGACAATGTTGTTGGAACCAAACCAAAACCTTTGCTGTGTCTGAAATACCACATTGTACAGTGTAGCTGCACTGTCAGCAAAATGATTAATGCTAAATTGGCCTTTCTGGGATGCTTAGCAGGACGGAATAGTGGAATTTGCCTTACAGGGTATCCCAGTAATTTACTGGGATGCTGCCATTAATTTAATAGTTGACAACTAATCAATTAATCATTGCGGCTCTAACCGTCAACATGCTAACATGCTCACAATGATAATGCTAACTGGCTGATGTTCAAGTCAGGTAATGATAAACACACAGTTTGGGCACCTAAGTCCCTTTGTGTGGTTCCCCTTGAAAAATATCTGTTTTTAATTGAATCACTTTTTGCACCTGGATTTAAAGGTTGGTCTTGTGTGTCCTCACTCATGTCTCCTCTGCCCCTCAGAGGGGAAAGCAGGAAGTAGTGCAGCCTTTACGCATCGAGGCTAGGAGTAAAGGTATGGAGGTAACATGTCAAACTCTCATGCAGGATGCGTTTTTATTATTAACTGAAACTACAATCTTTCCCTCACTAGCAGTGTTTTAAGCCAGGATCAGAATACAGAATATTTTTGTCGTTGATGATGGTCACCCTGCCAGATTTAACGATCATACTGCCGTTAACTCTTGCCATGTCTTGGTCGGGTGACTGGCAAGACTACGTGTATGGCCCTGACCAATCACAGCATGTCTTATTTCACAATCAGGCACAAGTCCAGATGTTATTGGGAAGGTGGGTGAAGCAACTGACAGAGGCGTTGTGTGTGATGCTGGGTTACAGGACTGGCTGTGCATTAACACTAACCACACATTAATATAGTTTATATGCTATAGCTTTTGTCTAACCTTAACCAAATCATAGTTGCCATGCACAGATATTACAGAAAGTGAAAAGGTTTTGCAGAATGGTCCATTATCAGCGCTCTTGTCTGGTTAAAGGGGTCCATACTCAGCAGCGATCTGTCTAAGAGAGCTGCTACATTTAGCGTGAGTAGAGAAGAGACAGAGGATGTCAAACAATTACCAGAGCCACCTGCTACACCCACGGTCCTGATGTTGCTCCCGCGTGACCTCTCCTCCAAACCCTCACATCTGATCTGCCAAGTGGCCACCTGAGTTGAGAGCTGCTCTGCTGAGCTTTGAGGGGCTGCACCGCTGTTACACCGAGAGCCCCTCTCTTCAACAGGCGTTCAGCTCTTTCATAACAGTAGATGTTAAATGGGAATGCTCAATCCTGGACTGTATCTCATTTCTACACTCAAAAACGGCCTCAATATGTCCCAGAGATATCAGGAAAGTTCTTTTGCAGTGACTCGAGGAGTTTGGTTTTTCAAGGCCATGATGTTGACTGCAGAGGTTGGGGAGATGGGGGGGGTATCATCACAGGAGCTTGTGGGCGGAAAGGGAGGCCTCTTGGCTGTTTAACTTCCATTTTATCCTTGAATGTGAATCCTACACTCTGATAGCTCTGATGTATAATATACCAGAGCTCTACATAGCAGTCGGGTTTTATTCCAGACCAGTCAATAGGTTTAATGAATCCTGAGTTAATTTGTTGCCACCTTTTTCACTTTTCTTAGAGCTTTTTGATAAGTAAATGATGTGGAAACAGCCTGTTGCACCTTACACACGATAATATGATCACACCTGTGCCCTCTACTACCAAGGGATGGGGGGATACCCAGAAACGCCTGTTCCTTGGAGCGATACATGTATAATATTTGTCAATATGCAACACTGCAGGCCCTGAAAACTTGATGTGATGGCATCACTTTGGAACACATGCTTGCATTAGCATTTTGTGTTGCTGTGCCTGCATACAGCCTGATGGAGCTGCTAGCATGGCTGTAACTCTTAGCCTGGTTTTCTTGGTAAGACAAGAAGAGAGTACGCCCAAATGTACAACTGCGTCTTTCTCCATTACACATTGACATTTTCCTTCCCTTTAAGGCTAATAAATCTATATTGTGATCGCTCCCCCCTCAGCGCGGCCATTCCTCCTCATTCCCTCGCTGTCCTTACTGCCAACACTTGGCTGACATTGACGGCAATTTACAGTATTTACCTTGAAAAGTGATAATGAGCGACGCCACCCCCCTTATATGCTGTTTTCTGAAGACATCAGAAGAGTTAATATTTACAAAGATTACACTGATTTAATATTAACCTGTTCCCAGAGATAAGATAAGAATGTCAGGTAAACAGCAATATCTGTCTGAAGCTTGCTAACATTAGCTGACGTTAGCCACCGTGAGCTACTGGACATACCAGACCAACTAAGGCTGTAGCAACAAAACTCCCTAGTGCACTGAACTGAACTCCTTATGAGTTGTCAACCTTCATGTGTAACAGGAAGATTGTGTTATTTCTTCTTTTAAAAATGACACAGTCTCACCTTAAAATGAAATCAGCTGATTGCTGGAGGTGATTTCTGCTGGGGCCTATGAGAGGATCTTGTATTCCTTCAGCTAATAACAATAATAAAGCTAATAGCTGCAAAAAAGCTAACAGGAGAGCTTGGGAGATGCCAATGAAGCACAGTCTGTACGTGCCCACGCACACCTGAGAAGATGTCTGATCAGCTAAAATAGGCAGAATCAGATATGTGGCTACTGTAGGTGTGCAGGGCCTTTAAATGTTTGGGAAACAAGTTTGCTCATTTATTCAAGGTTGCCTACAACAAACCTGCGATGCTCATGTACATTTTAACTGGAATCATTTGGCCTTGAAACACACAGGCAAAGCTAATGTGAGTCTTCAGCAGATCAGTTAGTTGAATCAAGTGGGTGTTAGTCACAGTCTTCATTACAGCACATTATTCCCTCTTTGTGATGCGATCCCTCCACTGCAGCTCAGATTGACTTGAAAGAACGTGGACCTTTCCTTTAATCAGCAGCGGTATTCTGAAGTCGCAGTTCGATTGCAGTTTAGTAGAAAGGGATGAAAAATGTTGATTTGTTTTATGCTCGCTGCAAGAAACAGGACAATAAGTGCATATCACGTACAATCAGAATGCAGTGTGGAATTGAGACACAGCGCTTGTTTTCACACAGTTTGACATTTTGGGAAATAACACTTATTCACTTTCATGTCTGTACTCTAAATACGAAGCTGGAGCCACGAGCCAAACGTCAAGACTTGATTTTTATGGAATTATTTCTCCCCGGGCGTATTTTTGGAGTTCGTCGCCGTGCTTTCAGTCTTAATGATAAGCTGAGCAAATCGACTCTGAGGCCTAGCTTCAGAGTTAACGTACAGTCGTGAGAGTGTATCGATCGAACTCTCAGCATGAAAGCAAATAAGCAAATCTCTCAAAATGTCAAACAGTTGCTTTGAAATGGCCGGCACGAGACCTGAATCAGGACCTGTGAACACAGGGAGGACTGCAAATACAGACAGGTTCTTTGTAACATGTTTAGGATATTTTATAAAGCACAGAATTCACACTGATCAGCTGTAACCTCATCACTGGTGGGAAGCAACTAAGTGCATTTACTCCAGTACTGTACTTTTACTGTACTTGTCATGATAGTTATGGATTTAGGTTTATGTGATTATAACCTGGTGATAAACTCAAGTAAGTTTCGGATGAATGGCTGCTGATAATGGTATTATTACTCACTTAGAAACGTGTGTAACTTGAACCGTACAGCTGAGCTCAGTCCAGTTTGTTTCGCTCCTCGTGTGTCAAAGCGTCAAAGCACCCACTCAGCATTTATCTGTCTGTGTTCATCGTGGAGCGACATCTCTGGGGGGGGGGGGGGGGGTGTTCACTCAGTATGTCAGTCAGCAGGCTCTGCATTGATAGACCCTGACCCATTCAGCAGCCTCCCAGAGCTCTGATCCAGCTGAAAATGAATTCTTTAAACCTTTGGAGAGGAGAGCTGCAGAGCTGGAACTGAGCCAAGAGGGATCCTGCGACCAGAGCACGGCTTAATCTACTCAACATGAAACCAAACCTGGGAAACAATCTCGTATCTGCTGGCAATTGGGTTTGTTTCCCACAGCAGATGGAAAGCCAGTTCTTAGATCTACCTGTTTTGTAATCTAAACGATTCACTGCTGCGCCTGCGCGTTTGACCGGGCTGAAAACAAATCCTGCCATACACATTCACGACCATGTTTTCTCAGAACTGATCTACAAAACATGGTTCAGGGAAATGGATGCCATCCGGTCCTCATGTCCACCCAGCTGGTTGGTCAGACCTCATACTCCGGCACTCCATAATGCTGTACAGGGCATTTCCTGTGAAAAGGTTCAAGGTTTTCTGGGAGCCTGTCAATACTATTGATGCATCACTAATCAACATCGCAGGATCAGAATGTACACCTGCATGCTGTGAGTGGATCTGATGCTACCTTACTCACTTACTGAAAATTTTAAGGACAAACCAATGCTTTGTGACTGAAACTGTACAACATTTCTGCAATAATTCCTGCTCCGTATGGTTTCAGAAGTGATTTTCTTCATGCAAGTCTCTCAAATGACTGCATTCGGTTGCAGATTTAAGCCAATCTGCATCATGTTACTAATCTTCAGCAGGTTAATGCAAAGCCACATGCACAACATGTATCACCTATGAGTGTGAATGCTTACTGGCTGCCTAAACTGCATTTCAGTCTTTACACTGACACTGTCCTCAGTGCTGCCAACTAGCTACTTGAAGTTCATATGATATGGTATTGCTCAGTAATTCACTAAATGACAGCTTTTAGGCCCATTTGATCTACATTTGAACTTTCTACTGGTTCAAATGAAAGTGCAGCAAAGCGAAAATGTGACAGCAGAATTTATTTCCAACCATTTGCATAAAGTTAGTTCTGATTAGTGTCATAAACCTAAGATTTGAAACTAAATGTTGGCTTGAAAAATCACTTTAGTGTCACACACACTGAGCTTAAGCACTCTGGAGCCAGGGGAGCATGTGTATTATAACCATTTCACAAAAAATAAGACTGATTATTTGGGGGCTTGTGAAAAACAAGTGTTTTCTATTTAATCAGAAGCACAGATACTGTTCCATTATTAAAAAAAATCTAAATATGTTAAACCATTGGGTTTTATTTATGTTTCTGATGTTTCAGAGTCTTGTTGAAGAGGTTACATGGTTGGTGTACAATATACTGTAAGCATACTGTGTAATCCACTGCTTCTCTTTGTAGGCAAGGCAAGTTGATTTTTATAAGAGATGAGATAAAACTTTATTAATCCCACGCCGGAGAAATTAAATTGTTACAGCCAGCAAAGTATAAAGAGAGAGGCACAGAAAGATCAAAAGGACAATAAAGAAGGATACAGAATAAAAGAGAAGAGAATAAAAAAAAGCACATTTCATACACAAAGGAAATACAAAGAGCAAACAAACACCTCCCAACATGACTAAATTATTGTGGATCTTAAAAGTCTAAAGCTGTTTGTGAATTTTTGTTGCATGTATTCAAGTAAGGTGGTATTCCATCACAGATGGTCTTTGTAAATCTTGGTTTTTATGTGTGGACCATGAAACACACAGTCGGCCCCACTTTTCGACTGTTTTACAGATTCAGTATTTTTTCTTAAAATATAGAACAAAAGACTCCGACACACATCAGAGGTATTTAATATTTAATAACGTCGAATTGCAAGTGAAGAGGGCAGCATGCAGGAGTCTTCTGTTCTGTTTTGTTGACCCTCTCCTGCACACCTGCCGATCCACAGGTGTGCAAAGGTTCTTGTTCTTTTGTTATTATTAAAATGCAAATTTCGAGGATTGTGCAACTTTGGCAGAGGCATGTGCTTTCCACTTCAGCACACCTGCATTTCCTGAAGGAAGTTATGCGGGAGTACAACATTTCCTGTCAATTACTCCTGTGTAAGATAGTATCTGTGTCAGTGGCGGACTCCGCCACTAACCTCTGTATCCAGAATGTAAATACATAGCACATAGTAACAAAAATGGGGTTTGATTTTATGAAAATCATAAGGATTATCACTTCAAATATGATTTCATTCTTAACAATGCAATTAGACTAAAAATATTTAGCAGCTTGCTAGCTCAGTCAGTCTGCTCGTGTCAGAGGAGTTATTCATTTTTGCAGGAACTATAGGTTGGACCGAGTTCCCCTTCCATTTTCACACCCTCAGGCCATTGCTTGCCAAAACATTACTCAGAAAAGAAAGCCCATTTTAAGCTCAGTCAAATTTGTAGTCCTCCACCACAGCCCCTCTTTGACCCTGTTTTTTAAGAGAGCACTCATTGGCGAAAGATGACACGGTGAACGTACAAACAAGGGTTGCACTGAAATTGCAAACCATCTAATTTGATGAAAACGCTCTGCCTCAGAGTGCCATTTTCCAGAAGCACACATACAGCGCCTGGATTCGTTACATCGCCAGGGAATGGGATGTAATAAGCACCAACATCAATGCAGGAAGACAGACTCCAGTGTGCATCCCTGTCCTGCTGGATTATCCCAGGGTTGCGTCAGTGACCCGAGGCGGCCACTGAGATTTGAGTTGTGAGTGCATCAAAGTGCTGTCAACAACATTTTGTCAGGACTGATGGGGTTTCTTTCATGTTGTGTGTAGAAATATGAAAACGCTCTTGCAGTTTTTTGCAACCCAGACTCAAACAGATGACTGCATATTAAGTTCCACCTCAAAAAAGTCCTAATTTGAGGGTTATCAGTGTCAGGAATCTGCTTTAAATATTTTGCACACTCAGTATATTCAGTATAAGCTTCTCATCAAAGGGAGAAACGCGACTGAAAATAGTCCAGGTAGTGTGATCGCTGCTTCCTGTTCTACACGGGCTGTGATTTGTGTGAGTGGTAATGATCTGTGTCATTCAGCTTCTAACTGGGATCTCACTCTGCAGCTGACTCATATGCTTTTTATAGCCGTCTCTGTCATTCCACTTTACAGCTGCGGTGTGTGCGCGACAACACCGTCCTGCTGGGGAGAAAAAGACTGTTGGTACTTAGTGGCCTGTTGAGTTAAAGTTTTTACATACCAACAAGAGTACAGTTAATGTGGCGTTTGATTTAGAAGTGTAGCTCAGGGATAGACTGCTATTGGCTAAATTTGTGGTTTTGTGACATTTGCTTTGGTACTACATCACTGTACATACGTTAAACATCACTATAGCTTAAAATGTATTTATTTTTTGCTCTCAGTTTCTTGTAATTACTTAATATTCTGTCAACATCTGGCCATTCCAGAAGGCATGAAGTTTTTATTTCTAAATATTTCCTCCAACACTCACAGGATGCACATGAATCTTGGGTAGAATATCCATTTGGGCTGGTGAAATACTGCAAATGCATCTTGGAAGTGAATGCTGTGAAGCAGTTGTTCCATGTGTCCCACTACCAGCGTCCTCCCTGTAATCAGCATCACTGACGAGGACAATTTCCAATTATTTCTCCCACTTTTGCTTTGTTGTAATTTGTTCCAAAAAAGAAACTCAAACTTGGAAGCTTTTCAAACGACTGAAGTTATTTTGTAACACATTTAATGGCAGATTTGGAGAGTTCTGCTTCTTTTAAAGTGTTTCTTCTGTGATTTTATGTCAGGGCTGCTGCTGAGGAGTAGTCTCAGATTGACGGTTCCTAACGGTGGTGGCAATTTTGCAAGGGAATAAATACTGAGCACTTATATTTCTCCACTGCTCAGTGGTTCCTCTTGTGTGCAGACGAGCTCTCCCACAGTCCTCGCTGTGTCAAATGACTGGCATGTGAATGGGAACGGTGAGGGGAAGCCCTGCGCCAGGGCAGAGCGGAATGGAGGAAGAGCTGCTTTGCATGTCATATTTACAGGAGCTGTCAGCCCGAGACGGTCGATGCCTGTGAACTGCTGGATGCTGGTTGAATGACCAAAACTGACCCGCTTTTACAACAGAAAAGTCACAGGGGTGTGTGTTTCATCTGAGCTGAGCTGTGGATCCCCCTGAAGCCGAGCAGGGAGAAATTCTTTGTAGTATCAAACAAGGGCGATCACATTACATCATAAACGTGACATTTCTCTCTCTGCAGTTGCTAATTTATATTGTACTGCGCACCAAAATAGCTCAGTAATACAGCTCACTACCTGCTGGTGCAACATCCGTACATTATAAAATAAAGGGGCCACCACACACACAAACACACACACACACGCAAGCACACTCCCCACTGAGGCAACATTCGATTTGAGAATGTTTTTCGCTTCCAGATTGATTGATGCTACATGACAGCACACAGGCAGAAACCCTCCCTGAAGGCACAAGATGCACATTTGTCCAACACAAACTAGAAGCCTTTAAATTGAACTGAAATTAAAATCCATTTTTGCTGTGACATCAGCGTATATATTTACTTTGACTTGTGTAGTTACTTGGTTAAATTTGTATTTTAAATTACATTCACTTGCCTCAAGGTGGCATGAACTTTTGGTTCAGACTGATTATTTCAATATGGTGTCGGTTTTTTAGTTGACGTCACCGTTGCTTAGTCCCACCTGTGATTCAAACACTCCTGGTAATGCTCCATGACAGACAGCTAATGCTAACTATAACATTATAGCCCCTCTCATGTGTCACAGACACAACACTGAGTTGCTAACTAGCTTCTGTCTTCTGAGTGGAAACACTAGCAGGTTCAACTCAAGCTAGGCTAACTAGCTTTACATTCTGAGAGGAAATACCACTGCCACAGTTTATACTTCCACAAAAAGTGAGGAGAATTCAACTTTGATTTTAATATTTAAGACCACCTTGATGCATTGGCTGTAGTTTAGGTTGGACTCAGGAGGAAAGTGTGAGGGTTCTTGACGTGTTAGAAGGCAAAAAGATGTCAAGGTTTCAAGTTAATTAACAAAATACAAAAGAAAAAGTAATGTGTACTGCAAACCATGAGTAATTTAAAATAAAGTTCTGAACAGTGTGTTCTGGCTGGTGCAGCAGCTGGTCCCAGAGAAGGACTGCATGCTACAGAGAAGAAGAAGCCGTCCATGACTTGATCTACAGTCTGCAGTCAGTCAGTCTTATATAATAGTAATCACTGTGATGAAATACAGATGCCAGTGCTGCGCTGACACTTATCTGCCAAAGCGTCAGTGTTTGAATCTTAATATTTAAATGTTATTTCTAGTCTTCAAAAGATGTGCATGTAAGCACTGGCAGAAAATGTCTCACTGGCGTATTTTACATCTCGAATCGCACCTCTCAATGTTGATCTTTCAAATTTGAAGTACTGGCCGATGTAACGCCTGAAGGCGGGGTGAAACACTGCGTGCACAAATGGCAGTGAAATCAGCTGCAGACATGAAGGCCAGGTGGAAACGGTCGCCAGCTTGGTGTCTTTCCTGTCTTCGTCTCTGGGCTTCAGTACATCGTTTGAAGCGGACTAAGCTGCATGGCGACAGAGGCTTTTTGAGTGCCAGGTTCCCATTCACACTGATCACACATTAGACTGATCAAATCAGACTCCCGGCCTGCTTCCTGACTAACTCAATTTGCTCTCATACGCTTCCCTTTTCACGGAGTGCACGCACGCACACATTCACACGCGCACAGGCCTGGGTGCGTGCTTGAACATGTGCACATGAACAGAAAACCAACAGTGAGTGGGGCAGTACCCATTGAGCTCTAATGAAAAGCAGAAAAAGCCGTTACCTTGGCAACTGCCAGCATACATCTTCAGGAGGACCCAGATTTCCTGTCTGACTGCGATCGTATTGTTTTGGTTCTCTTTTGATAGCCGCAGCATCCCTAGACGGATTATCTCACCGTTGGCAAGAATTTATGCGAAATCATCACGAGTTAAACAGCAGCCATTTGTACAGACAGGAAGCCACCACGTTGAAGATCCTGTCATGGATTCAACACCTCTGGCTCCGACAAAAAACAACAAACTCTTGAAACACGCATGTAATCGATGATCTGAGGGATTTTTGTCCTGGCCTGGAGCCAGTTTGTGCTCAATGCAGAGCCCCTCTACGGCGAGAGCACCACTGCCAAAAGCAGTGGATCATGGGAATTCGACTGTCGGCGTGATTTATCCAAATTACCGTCTAATACACGAAGAGGTGTAGTCACTACGGTTAGGATGACCATGAATATCCAGAGAAAAACGTTTTTCACCCTGCACGATGAGCGTAACCTGCATTAAAACTGAGACAGATCTCCCTGTCAAGGCACTCAATCCACAGTGTTGACCTTTTTTGTTTTTTGAGGGATGAGTGTATTTCCTGGCAAACAGGTATGGGGATTTAACCCTTCCACACGCACAGTGTATCAACATGAAGTCATACGTGTCTGGAATATATATTTTGATTTTCTAAAGCATTTGGGTCCACGCTGTTCTCATCATTATCATTCTCATCACCATAATCAGATTATTATAATTGCCTGTGCAGTGTTTGTTATCTTTGCATGTCGGTCTAAACAGGAAACAAATCAGACACCCATTTGATTTCTCTACATTTGAAAACACAGGGGAGGTTAGTGGAGGGGCAGATTTACCTTTTTAGCCTAGTGGAGGTCCTGGGTGTAATTTAACCAAACACCCATGACGCTTTAAAACACACTGACAGTCAACTGTCCTCCCTCCATAGATGCCATAGATGTCCCTCTGTGGTTAAATAACACAGGAAATAATTAACTGTGTGCGCAGTGTGTTCTCTACGCGTTCACCGTGGCATTTGTGCTTGTGATGACATTGCTGTAAGTGGCTACAATTGCAAACACCAAATGCTAAACTTTAACGAGAATCTTTAATCAGAATCTTCACAGACGTAAATAACAACAAAAGGAACGTAAAACCAATAATGCTCAGGAAGAGGTGACTTGATTCCATCGTGAAAAAATGTCAACTGCAAGACAAAAAGTGTTTTTCATGAGAATTTCTCCAAAGTCTCTCAAATTTTACACGAATATGAAGAAAATGTTTGTTTCCATTCACTGCCACTATGCGGTTATTAGAAGTGGGTGCATCGATGAGGAGGTTTTAATCTGCAGAAACACGAGGAAGGATAAACTCATACATGAATTAGTTATTGGTGACTTTTAGCCAGCTAATTAGCGCTAAGCTTACACTCTTTGTTCTAATTAGCAGCATTTGTTAATTAGTAGCCTCGTCAATGAGCCACAATTAGCATGTTAGCACACCAAGCAAAGATAATGAACACCTGCCTTAGCACCACTCTGCTGAAGTGAAGACACCCAGTGAACTCATGCATTCTAATGGCATATAAAATGTTTATGTTGTTCTGTCTGATCCAAAGTTTGGGTTGTTGCTCTGTATTTGTATGTAGCTCATCAGAAAGAGTTCTGATGACCTTTCTTCCCACCAGGCTGGTGGAGATTTTGGCTAAACAAACCCGATTAAAGTCTGTGTACAGTGGATTGACTGTGCTCTTTGCTGTAATTTGCCTTCTCTGGTGTTAATCCCAGTAAAAAGCACATGAATAAAAGGCTAAAAATGAGAATGAATCCAGACTGTGGTTCCCCCTTGGTTCATTTTGTTTTGCTAAGCTTTCCAAGCCCGAGGCTTTGGCTATTACATGTCACCATCTGTCTCCTTATGCACAAAAGTCTGTGCATTTTGTTTGTATAACATTCTGCTTCACAGTGAGCTACAGCAAATTTCACTCGGAAGATGACTGAAATTACTTTGTTATACCTTGACAAACTTCCAAACTAAATAAAAAAAGGCTTTCTGAGGCTTTTGCTAATCCACTCCATAGCTGTGTGGTGTAGACCTGATACGACTAGTTTGACAGAAAATGTTTCAGCAACAATTGCAAAAATCAGCAGTCCTGGTCTGGTGTTAAAGTGCCTTTAGATTCTACTATTGTAAATGCTACTGTGACAACTTGTACGTCCTCAAACTGCTGCACAAATAAGCGAATCATTCCACTGTATTCAGCATGGTTTACTTTCTCTTGGCTATTGCTCTGCGGTATGATTGATCCAATATCCAACTGGCTCTGCTCGCAGACTGGCCTTGACTCTCCTGAGCTTTCATTAATGCATGAAGAGCTGGGAATCCATTTTGGAAAAGTGTTTGTATCTGATGCTCAGTGGATTAAGTACACAGGTAATTACTTTATAGAACAAGGTGTTTGGATAACAAATGGACAAATGACTCTTTTACAAATCTACAACTAACAGAGGCCTAAGACCCAGCACAGCCAAACCGCTTTCACCAATCCTCAAGTAGATCATGAACCGGCATCTGTTAATGTCGCCTTCTCCTCTTCCCTCTCCTCCTCAGACGGCCTATAAGCCCTGGCTGTGCGCTCAGTATTTCCCCACCACCCAGCAGTCCTGTCAGAAGAGGGTACCGTGCCACCAGTACTGCCTGGAGGTCCAGCAAAGCTGTCCGTTCATCCTGCCCGATAACGACGACCTGATCCACGGCGGCAGCCCCAGCTTCATCTGCACAGGTTAATACCCGCTCACTGTCCGATGGTACTCCTCTTTACGGCAGCAACAGATGAAGAGTGGACTGTATGTTTGCATGTGTGGGTGTTTGTGTGGCCTTGCATTCTCTACTGCCTCAGAGAAAAACCTCCTAATTTACTTTTTGTCGGTGAATAGCATTTTCTAAACGAAGGCACAGTATTAATTCATGCACAGTGTGGATCTCCTTATTTACTGGATGGTATTCCTCCAAGAAAACTGCAAGGTGTTTCTGAAGGCTTTCTGATGACATCTAGTGGTGCTTTTGAGCACAGCCAATAACACAAACAAGGACATTTTAACAATGCATTGATAAATTGAATTTGGTCTGTCTCTCAATACTTACTGCAGTTTATACAGTAGTACACAACAAGGACTCTGTCAGAGGACCAGACGCTGGCTGTGTGTCAACACCACGAGTTTTCTGGACGAGCTGAGCACCACAACAGTGTCATCTTAAAGTCCCTGAGCAGCCACACTGGTGTTTTCAGTGATTCTGGCTGGTGAGATCTCTGCTCAGGTTGATGCTCGGTGGACCTGTGCTGGGAATTATGTGAGGCCACCAAATTTTTCAGAGCTAAGGGACTGTAGAAAAATGAATTGTGGCGACAGGGTGTTCAGAAAGGCTGTTTCCTTCTACTTTATAGTCTGCATCTTAGCAAAGAGATTTGCAAATGCTTCTGCTGTCGATTACAATTGAAGTTTAGCCTTCCATTTATCTGCAAAACTTTTGTTTAGAGAGTGGCTGGACTATTATTTTAACTTTAAAGCCATTCATTTAGAAATTTCTAACCACTTCTAATGTGAAGGTACATGGTAGACACATTTAGTCTACCATTGTGGCAACCTTTAATGTCCTCAATTCAGAATTTTGGTCATTTCTTCTCTCAATTCCTGATGAGTTTTTAGTCCAGAAATAAATTTAATCCATGTCAGATCAGCCAGTCCTAGATCTGTTCTCACCATCCTTTAACTGCTCTCTCCCCCTGCTTTCGTTCGGTGAGTGAGGTTTTCCCTGTGCGGCAGAGTGCAGCGACAGCTCCTCTCATACACTGGCAAGTTAACACTTCCAGAGCCATCAACCGATACAGTGAAACGTCACCCCGTGTGTGGTCACAGGCTTTAATTTGAGTTCAGCTCAGGGTCACCATGTCTGGTCCTCTGCGTCGCGATCACAGCTACAGTTGGAGATCTGATCGGTCTACAGAGCTGAAGGATGTCCAAAAGGATGGTCAGTGTTGATGAGATGACCATCGCCACTGTCAAAGGCATTGGCCTTTGACTGGACATAAATTAGCAACTCATTTATAATATATCTATATCATGAGACAATATAGGTCGGTCTAATTTGTCATGAGACTTTGCCATTGTAAAAGAACATTGTGCCCAATGTTGCAGATCAATGAGTAGAGCCGCTTTTTGGAATTATTTAATTTTTCTGTCATTTTGCATCACTTTAAGCATGAAGTACGGTTGGTTTGTCACGCATTTAATTTGCTGTATTGAACAATTTCTCAATTCATTTTCCACATTTCCCCATCACTGACATTGCAAGCATGTGAGGAAATGACTTTTTAACGGCCAATACGAACAGGAGGAATGATTCCAGCAAGCAAAAACTGCCGCACTGTTCATATGGGCACCTAACTGATGGTTTAAGACAGACTGGGCAAAATTGTGGACCTGTCCTTTAAGATTTCAAGTCAAATTTTAAAAGGGCTTTTAAAAGCTGCAACACGACTGAAAGACTAACTCATCATACTTTTGTAGTGACGATATAAGACATTATTCCTCCCATGAATTAAAAGGTGAATGAGCTCACAGCCTTGCTCGGCCTGGTATGACCTGCAGGTAATGCTAGCTTATGTGAGCAAACCTTTGACAGACACAGAACAGACATCACTAAGTCATTTCACAGATTTGAAATACTTTTTTCTGCTTCCACTAATTTCACCCTGATGTGATTGTATTTACCAGTGGTTGCTATTTATCAGATGTTCCATAGTGTGACTTTAACATCCACGCTTTTCTGCTCTACACAGACTGACAGCTGTACTTGTAGTTAATCCGAGCTTTAGAGCGTCATTTATTGGCAACTTCATTAAGATTTCTTGTTCTATGCCATTTTTTATTGGTATCAGCAAACTAAATCACCTTGACTGTGGTTATTAATAGACACATAGTATACAGCAGGGAAAAGTCAGCATTTCTCTCCTGTGTCATCTCTTTCTCAGGGCTCTTGGGAGATCATCTATCAGACAGTGAGGCAGAGTGCTGCGACGTCCGATGGGACTCCAAAATGGACAACCCTTCGGGCGGGACACTAAAAAGGACTGCTTCTTCCTGCCAGCCCGAGGGGGCCTCGGTCACCTCCGCTGCCAACCCGAGACTGTGCAGCGGGCGACTGAAGATCTGCCTGCTGGCCCTCGTCCTCCTACACACTGTCATCATCATTTCAGCCTCCCATAATTCTACGTTGGTGGGCGTGGCTGCCATTTTCTCGCCAGAGGAGAGTGCTTCGAATGAGGAGTGAACCTTGGGGTTGAATCTGGTGCTTGTAAAGAGTGATGTCCCCTGAGAGGATTATGGCTTTTACAATGTCATGGCTGCCAGGGACACATCTGGCGAGACATGCTGGAAATGCCTCTACAATCTGCCGCAGATGAACCATCCACCACAGGAAGTGGGAGGGTTTTACCTGGAGCTAAGGGTGCTGGGACTGGACATGGACCGAACCGAGATGTTTGTGAACCACCCCCCTAAAGAACTGACCTCTTGCCACTTGAAACCTGCTCATTGTTTCTATTCCATCCAAATGTTTTCTAGCATATTGTCCCTCCTCTCCCTCCATCCCTCCCCTCCACCCTCTCCCTCCCTTCCTGACGTTTTCGGTGTGTGTATGGATGGCTTGTCAGAGGAAAAACGGACACTAATGAAGTGTGCGCTCTCACTCATCATTACCTTTAGATTTTTGCTCTATTTTTTTTTTTCCAGGTGCCAGAATGTTTTGACATATCAACCGTGTTCCACTTCCTACTCTCCATCACCTCCGAGGCATCGTCTCACTACCTTGTATGTGATGCTGCTTGAGGGCCTGCCAGGAACAGCTCATCCATCATTCATGTGGGTTTTGTTTCGCTGAAAACAAAATGTATGTGATTCTTCTATATTCTAATGTTCAGCTTGTATTTTGTCTCCCTAGAACTTATTGTCAACCCCTTACGACGGTACATGCCTACATGTTTTAGGACCTTAAGTGCTCTGAGACTGGCTCGCTTTCTCTTCTAACTTGTTGGGCCATTGAGCAAGTTAGGAGCGATGAAGTGCAAAGGTAGTGACGGCTCAGTGTATGCTTACGGGGTGTTGCAGGAGTTCACACTGAGCTCAGTCGCCAGGCAGTGCTCCTAGACAGGAAGTGGTGTTCTCTGGTTGCTTAAGTGTTCAGTTTACCTCATACGGTAGTGTCAGTGTTGCAGACGGGCAGCCCAATGGCTCGCCTTAACGCCACAGAGAGTATTTAGAGTTGTCGTACATGAGACTACAGGGACAACCCAGGGACACTAGAGAATAGTTGCGTGATGCCAAAACACCAGGAGCCTCATTTATCAACCGTGCCTGCACTCGTTTCTATGCACAGAATCCGATCTACCCATTTCTTCTTGTGCTTGAGAATGTGTGGACCTTTAGAACCAGTCCCAACCACGAGTACCAACAAAACCCCAGTGGTACACAGGCGGAGAAGCTGAGCTGCAAACACACAAACAACTCTACTGTCAACCGTGTAAGCATTAAGGATAAACTGTCTGCTTTTCTGCTTTCATTTGGAAACAAGTCTAACCTTGAGCGAAATGAATCCATTAAAAGAGCAAATTTAAATCGAAACCTACAGATGGGATCAAATACAAGGCGATATGGAGCATGGGAGCTACATGGCCTCTACCTACACCTCCCTCATCCATCTTGTTATATCAGGAGGAGGAGATTAAGGGTTAAATGACTCAACCACTTTCTTTGGAAATGATTTTTCCCAAAAAATCCCAACACACACACTCTTTCCACTATGTCTGCAAACTGTTTGTGTGATCACACATTTTAAATGTCAATATAGCCGATCTCACACACATTCTTGTTCATGTTGTAGTGACCATAAAGTAATGATTTTATCTGCAGTGCAGCAGCTTGGTAACAGCTGCTGGTTGCAGCCCAGTGTCACGCCAAAGCGTGTTATAGACCCACCGATCTACTAGATAATAGTGTGTCAGTGCTATGTTTTGATTCACCTAGGCATGAACAGTACACACGTATGAAGGTGCAGTACCAGCAGGGGGTGATAATGAGAGCAAAAGTCAAACTTAGCGACAAAGTCTGCATATGGAGGAAGTTGGGGTGGATGGATGTGTCAAACACAGGACTTTCACTCAGGAGACTGGGGTTCGTGCTCCATGTGAAGCCAAACGCTAATGTTGACATTTTCTAACTGACGTAGGTGAGCTACCTTAAGTCACATACGTACCTAAAATACTTAACTTGCATAACTCTTGTACTTATTTCAACCCAAACCATGATACCTAAGTAGTTTTGGTCCCTTAGTGTAACCAAAGTGTGACTGTCACCTGAAGTGTTTCTCAGCAAGCTTTATTTTGAAAGTGGAAGCAGACGCTGCACATCTATTATTGCTAACTTGAGTGCAGAATGAGGACATGTTCTTTTCAAGCCTTGGCGAGGCAAAACATGACACCGACACGGTGGACCTCCAGCTGTATTACACACACAGGTCTGATACCGCGTTGATTTATGAGCCGTGATCAAATTTCACGCTGCTTCCGACGTCTCACAACAGAAACGGTCAGATGTGTCGATGAAAACAGCGGACATGCCACTGCAACAGACATGCTGTGCACACCGCATCACTCAAAGTCATTCGCTCACCATGACTAGTTGCCTGACAACAAGTTAAATATTGTAAACGTTGTCGAGCATATAAACTAAAATAAGACCAGCAACAATGCAAGAACACACACCATGCTGCATGTCTCCTTTTACCCCCAAACAGCAACTGCCTGAAGGCTGGGAGTGTGTTTCGTGCTTGCATAGACAGCTCCTCCACACACGTTTAGATCTTGTTCTATGCTTGGTTTTGATAAATGAGGCCCCAGATCTTTGAGTGCCTCTCTGCTGCGTATGCCCAGTGAGGCAGATACTGGCAATGGAGCAATGTAGAAAAAAACAAAAACAGCCAGTGTGAGTGTCCTACTTTGTGGCATCTTCACTATTGTTGACTCGGCTTTTCTGAGTTGCTGCAAGAGACCAGTCAATCAATCAATTAATCAATCAATCAATCAATCAATCCGTCGACTCTTAAATACCCTTAGGCGAGCTGATCAACTGCTATCTTTCACAGACTAGCAAAGGGCTGTGTTAGTGTCAGCATGCGAGGAGTGTGAGGAGTTTTCAAGGGCTGATCCATCCAATTTTGTTGTTTTCTTTGTGTTGTGTTTTTTTGCGTGGCTGCTGCCAGTAAAGGGCACATTGACGTGAGGACGGGTCACGCAGGGATTAACAAGAGATCAGTTCAAACTTCCCTTTTTAGTGAGGAATGCACTGAGATTTGAGAGAAAAAGAGATTCATCCACGATTAAAATCTGATAATGTGAGCAACTAGTGACACACCAAAAATTAAAGCTAAGGACGCTAAATGTCGTTAATGAAGCCTCGTTTTTTTGTCCTCCGTCCTGGTTGCCTCTAACCATCAGTTAAAGACAGATTGGAGTTGTAACATCTCCTCCAAATTGTTCTTGGC
>JBBMOE010000048.1:975811-1003725 GCA_037975065.1 Chaetodon trifasciatus | reverse complement strand
CACTCCCCCCCACCAGTGTACTCTCTGACCCCTCTTTGCTTGGTGTGATGTGTTGTTTTGTTCCTTTGTTTTCCCTGACAAACTGTGACGACGAGAACTACATTCCCTTGAAGACAGCAGCGGATGTAATAGGCCCACACGTTGTGCTCCGTCCCTTCGATCTCTAGCTGTTCATGATCTGAGTCCTGTGGATCTATGCAGATGAACCCCACCCCATACTAAACCCCCACCTACCCTCCCTGACCACCTCCACCACCACCACTAACCCCCTTGTCCTTTCTGTTGTAAATATGTTCTGAGGATGTGGGATCCCAAAATGGCCACCCACCCCTTCCCAGACGTCCCCTGCACTCCCCCCACTGTTGGAATCTCACTGTGTTTTCTGTTCGCCTCCTTGGTTTTTGTCTGTTTTTTGAGATTTTTGCCGCATTTTTCTGTTGTCTAAAGCAGTGGTGTGAGTTGATGAGTAGGACTAAGTTGGATGTTAAAAAGATGCGATAAAGAGGTCTTAAGAAAAATATACAAAAAAAATATGAAGCTTGAGTTGAGAAAAGGGTTCAAATATAGAGAAAAAATTATGATACAGTTGTCATATTGTCATACTAGAGATGCTTTAGTTTGCTAATTTACTTTCTTTTTTTTCTACAAAAGACTTGGATGAAATTATTTATAAAATGCGTCCCACGAGTCATGATCTTTTTTGGACGTAAGACAAATACATTTATTAACATTTTGTTCAAAAGAAAATAAATATAAATTATGTTAAACATTACTGGTGTTTGTGTTTTTTTCACTGCCTTTGACATTGATAAGTATGGAACCCCAAAGGGGTCAATATTATATAAATAAATGAACATTACGCTATGAAATAATTACATGAATAAACTGTGCAAACTATATAAATAAAGGAATGGTTTGTGGAAGAATCGGACATTTTTAAATTCAACTCACAACTGTGAAATATTATTTCATCATTCTTTTTCATTAGAAGAGAATTTTATTGGATATGATTTTTGTTTCATTACAGGCATTTTCAATTCAAAATGGACAATTTCAAAATATTCTTTTATTTCACAGTGAAGCCTCACATACTGTAACATTTTATTTCATAAAGCCACTTTTCATAATGATACATTTCATAATATCACTTTTCATGATGCTGGTTTTATCACTGCCCTCTCAGCCCTAAACCAATCACATGCCCCCTGCCTCTCTTACAGAAGAAAATAACACTAAACTAAATATCTTCACTTTGATAATGTCATAAAAATCCTGTCGAGCAACTTCGCCAGCAATTAATACGTCGTTGTTACTTTAGCTAACTGGTGCTAACTGGCTAAATTTAGCAGCAGTTGTTGAGCTTCCTATATTAAAAGGGCAGGGGTCATGAAATTTTCCATTGAGTCCCGCAAAACATAAAAATGTAATTATGAAAATAAGAATGATTACATTTTATGATTATGGGTTGAGTTTTAAGAATTTCTATTTCTATTTCAATAATTATTGTTTCATTAATATTGTTCACATGTTTATTTATCGCATGATGACTTCATATTGATCACTTTGTGGCTTTACAGGTAATAAAGCATCTCTAGCACAACTTCCGGTAACCAGCAGAGGGCAGCGCAGTATAATGACCCAGAATTCAGACCACAGTGACTGTCTGGTGAATGACCAAGTCATGGCAGTGAGTGAACGACATCGTGCACGCAAACTGCTAGTGAGGTTAAAACGCTCCTCACAGAATGGAGGTCTGGTTATGCAAACACTTTTGAGGCAAAGCTGCTCCACTTCAACCCCATTAGGGCTGAAAAAAGCTACCCCAAGACAATTGAAAACATATTTCTGACCCCCCCAAAAAAAGGGGGGAGGGGTGCAGACAGCATGATGGCACCAGGAAAGAAAGGAGGACTGGTTTTTGGAGCTTCAGGATGGGGCCTTGTGCTCCTTTATTCTCCCAAAAAGAAGCACATGTACGTAGGTGTGGTGGGGAGCTTTGGGTGATGTTTGAGGACACGGAGCTGAACCACTCTGAATATCTGCAGCAACATTCACTTTCATATCATCAAGATCAAGTTGGTGCTGGCATCGCAGTGTGTTTAAGGCCTCTTTGATGTCTGCAGACAGAAGGTCTTGGGTGTTTTACTGCTTGCAGAGGGTAGTAGAATATTTGCTGGAAGAGCCTTGCATTAAGAATCAGAAGCAACATCAGAGTCCTCTTTGAAATGTGTAATATAAAAGATAGTACTATTATAATTATTACTAATGCAGGATCTCTGAGAGGTGCGCTCCCATCCTCCCAGCTGGAGGCCAGAACTATGCAATACCTGCATTTAGCCACAAGGTGGTGCCATAGGACCAATTTAGATCCCAAGAGTGTGCTGTCATGCATGCTACATGGATTCCCCCACTAATGAGGCAAAAACACTGGGAAAACAATGAATACAAACAGTTTGAGGGTCGAATTTGAAGAGCTTACACTGAAATGCATGGATGGCCTTAAGAGAAGAGTATGGCTGGCAATGTCTCCCACCTTTAGAGAAAATGTAAGTAAATAGGAACAGACAAAAAGAAAATGCATAAATGATGCGCAAAGGTCCCAATGGGGAATGTGAAAATCTAATGAAGATAACAGGATATATATGCAGACATATATGCAGCATAATATATCTCACTGTGGTGGTATTCATATTAAAATGTCTTTTCACAGCAGAATGTGTCCATGATGTATCTACAGACACTTCACAGAGATGGTACAGGGGAAGAAAATCACTAAAACAGTATTTTAAGGATTATGTCCTTATTCTCAGACCTAGGGGTGTGAGAGGTAATGTGGACACAAAAACCCTGTTCGTTCATCTTTATATTAACATGTTTTCAATTTCCGAATCGTAAAAAATGATTCCAGTGGCAGTTCTGGCTGTTTAAGTGGTTTGATTGCAATTTCCTCTCTGTGCCTTTGCCATTTCATGCAGTCTCCCACAGCAGAGCTCACACACCTCCCACGCATTTTCTCTCTCTCTCCCTCTCTCTCTCTCTCTCTTTCTCTTTCTGAACCACATGTCAACTGATCTGACATTTCCCCATCTCATGGGCTCTTTTTTTGACTGCGCGGTTATTTGTAAAGGAGTTGGGAAAATACTTCTCAAAACTCTGAGATCTTGTTAAATCAAGAAATGAAGAAATTCCCAATTGTGTCTTCTGTGTGGGAATGTGCCTCACTTTCTGGGTATTGCTACCCATGCCCATTGGTGCCATTTAGACTTGCCAGAAATCCACGCTAAGTGCCTTTATAGTTTTTACAAAGGGTTGTAACGTGTTCCTAAATGCTTAAAAGCTGCAAAACACCACATATGACATAATAAAATGCATATAGGCATTGGAACTAACACTAATCTTAAAACTCCACCTGCTAAAAAAGTGCTTTTCGAATTTCTCAGAAGTATATCTGCAGCCATTTATTGTGTTATATTTCTGATCTCCATGGACACCTACGCAGCAAATTGAGCAGATTCCTATTCATGGTGTTGATGAGACTTTAATTTAAAGCCATCTGCTGTATCTAAACCAAGGCTGGCTACACAGTGGGCTCCTCTTTGCTCGCCGATCAGCGCTCATCTATCAGCAATCTAAATGCGTGCCCTTTTCCAAAAACTTCTGATTTTACCCATTTGCATTTTGCATTTTGACTGCAAAACTTTGTCAATGTTTCTTCTGCATCAGTTTACATAAAAACAGAGGCTCTCCATGCTCTGGCTTGACCACACAGAACGACAGGAGTGCTTTTATTTGTGCCTGTGGGTTGTTTGAAGTACACTCGTGTCATGTCTTGTGAGATCGTTCGGTATTGGCTCATGTTGCCTATTTTTACTTGGTATTTCCTGTGTTAATCATGCTTTCAGAAAGCTAACCACCTCTAAAGGCACTGTAATGCATCCAGGCTGCCCATTCTCTCTCTCTCTCTCTCTCTCTCTCTCTCTCTCTCACTCACTCACACACACACACACACACACACACACACACACACACGCACACACACACACAGATATGAACTAATTGGTCATTTATACATATATACAATAATGTCTCCACATGAATACCCTTGCATAGTTCACACATTTACACCATTTAAACTTTGTGTTTAGTGGGTTATTTTGTTTCGGGGCTGCAGTCGTGTCACTAAACTCATATTTTGAAACATTTATGTGGTGCCTATTTAAATAAACTGCGTGGTAAAGCAAACACTCTCCTTCTTTTCCATATACTTTACAGTGTGCAGACTGTTTCTAGGCACGTTACAGCTGCTGAAAACTTTTCCTGTGTTCATTATGACAGAAGTGAGTTTGCTTTTTCAAGAGAAAATCAACGAATTTTGTCCTCGAGACCCAAAGAACTCTGACACTCTGGTCCCAAATTGCACGGCAACATCACATTTTACCACCCGCATCCCGAAACAAGCCTCCAGCATGTAAATATAGCTTTCACAATGTCGACCAGTGAGCTCACAGTTTACAGTGTTGATCGGTGTTTGTTCTGTCAGGGTTCCAGTGCATTTTCTGAATTTCTGATTCAAGCTCAGACTGAGGCCTGAGCTCAAAGACTCGTCATCAGATTCTGATTCAAATGTTGCGAAACACAGGTTGAGGCTGGAGCGCTCCAGTCTGTGTTGTCACATTATTTCAAATGAAACTCTGCTCACTTTGAGTCTGTTAGACAAGCACTTACACAAGTGTGAAATACCCAAAACTGCTCCCAAACCCCATCGATCACAGCAGGACACTGATGGAGAAAATGTGTGGATTTAAAATTCCGGTTTTCATCCTGAGCTGCACCAAAAATGTTAGACATGAATGAAAACAACACACACATAGATCGCACTGCATGGTGCTGAAATCCAGACATGCAAACAAGCACACGTGATTCTTCCTCTTTTTTTCTTAATCACACATAAAGAGAACATATGTATGCACGTACAGCGCTTGTGTTTAAATCAAACAGCAAACCCACCAAACGGCACCAAAGGCCCAGTTTGTGTTCTCACTGTCACACTCGAAATGAATCGGAGATGCCAGCATCTCTCCCACATCTCGTCCTCTTGCTGCCCACTTTCCTCTCTAGTCGGAATTTATTTAGTGAACAAACTGGCATCCAGCTCGCCCGAGAAGCTTCAGCGGTTTGACACCTCAACTGCCGTCGCCCAACACACCATCCATCTGACGCCTGGCCTCGTCTGCATCAAAGGCCCCGCTGCAGCAGCAAGTTGAAGGGGTGACAGAAAACCTCCTGACAGGGTGCATTTGTTGCTGCTGCTGCTGCCGCCGCCTGAGGGGGAACAGCTGGGGTTACCACTGTACATGCGGCTTTGAGAAGTCAGGCAGTTTGACACGAGAGCGAAGGAGAATAATGTGCTCATAAGATCCCTTTTGTCTGAGGGAGTGCCGAAGCAAGGTGTTACACAAACTAACGCACACCCACAGCATGACTGAGGTCCAGTGACTCTGCAGTCTTACATCGCGCCCTCTGGGCACACATGTCACTTCCCATCTGTGTCGCACTCTTTGTCGAACGAGCTCCTGGAGTCATTCTGTTTTCAATCCAGAGGCGAAGAAGCACGTTTTGTCATGTGCGCCACCGCATTTGAAAACATGGTTTTTGGTGGATTTTCTGACTGTTTACAACATTTAAATATCTTTAAATTTCAACATTTCCCTTCAAATGAATGAAAATCCCTCCCCACAAAGTGATCACGTGTTGACGCTTTGCTCACACCCCTGAGCTACATGAGGAGCTTTAGCTTTGAGCTGCTGCTGCTGTAATGCACTTATCATTAGTCTTGCAGTCGGTTGCAGTCATTTTGTTGCCTTCATTGAGTGTAACAATACTGAGGGAGGAAGCTGAGGTTGTGTTTTGATTTGCATTTTCTCACTGATGAGGAAAGGGACCCGTTTGTTTCTAAAGGATTCGGATTTAAAGCTGAAATTACGGGAAAGGATGTTGCACAGTATGAATTCCTCAACTTTCTTCATTTCATAGCCGTTACAGAAGAAGACGCGGATATATAAACACTGCACGAAGCGACTGTCATGAAATCTGGCAAGTTGTAAATACTCTGCTCGCCGCTGAGGGGAACCATCTGAATCGCTGTGCAGAAAACGGACTCCATGTGAGGCGAGTTATGCAGGGAGGACACAAAGTCATCTCTTTTTCTTTCTGTGTCCAAGAATCTGCAAAAAGTCACAATCGCCAGATTGCCTGTGAGACACTCCAGACTGCACCAGACATTTAGCAGATATCGCTCTTTGCAAATATCCTCCTGCTGCCGCTTCAGAGATTTTGTTTCTGTATTTCTTAAGAGAATTCGACTGAATGAATCATTCATAACAGTAACTGAGCTTTATGTGAATCGCGACTTCAGAATGTCAGTAAAGTTGCCTTCAGTTGCACGCTTACCACATTCTTTCATTGCCTTTTCTTATTTTCTATAATTTTCCTTTGCAAATGTCTCTCAAGTCAACAGGGGTTGCCTTAGAGAAAACTGTTTTTCATCTTCTCAGGCAGCACAGACAAAGTGCAGAACACCAGCACACATCTGTGGCTGTTAATCAGTCTGATCTGTCGTACACGTCCAGTTAAAAATACTGCTGTGGACAAAGGACGGAGCCCTATTCCACTTTGTTTAATTAAAATTGATATTATCTGTGGGATGACCATCATCTCACTCCGACTTAAGGAAAGCAAATCTCAGCATTAAGAAGTAGAACACACCCTAATCACAGTCAAGGCGGTCAGCGAGAGACGCATTACAAAGGTCAGTCACAAGGAGTTAGCTCGCCCGGCAGACAGGGGTGACAGCGGGGACTTCATTTGTTCTGATGATGATTTTGCAGTGTGACATTTGGTAGCATTTCCAGCATGCAGGACGCAGTATGAGCCAGTTGAAAAGCCCACGAACTCAGGGTTTGTTCTGAACTCCTGAAAAATACACTGCCTGTAATTTTCCAGAGGCTATCCAGTATTAATACTGTCACAGTTCTTTCATGATTGCATGTGTGGCATTTAACTGCATGCCACCTGTACTGTATCTGCATTTTGCAGGTTGACAATCTCATATTGTGCCTCTTGTTTATCCTTGCTGACTGGGTGATGCAGCAAGCTAACAGCAATGTTTTCTACTTTTGCTTCATCCCAAATACACAGAACACTGTTTACACTGTCACAATAAAAATGTCATATCATATCACTGTTAGGAGCTGACTAAACATGCATCCTGGAGGTCAATCACAGCAATCCTGCCTGAATGACGTTTTACTGCGGCTTACTTCCCTATTGTTGACATCGTTGTCATGGATACTGCTGGTGCGAGTTGTGTTGTCGCTGTCGTGTTCGCGCCTTAACGTTACACTGAAGTTGCTCACAGATCCTAAATCACAGATACAGAATGTGTCTCCTTGCCTGCCTTTTTTGTTGTTGTTGTTTTTTTTTTTTTTGTTACAATCAAAAGCGGACCTCAGAGCATTTGAGGATCTTTATAAGTTTGAGAACCTCTGCTCCAGAATGTCAGCTGGAGGTGTTCAATGCATGTACGCACACATTACACCAAATCTTCAGAATTAACTCAGCATGCTAAATAATCACTGACTGAACCAGCAGCTTGTGAGTGTACAGACAGAACGCAGGAGAAATTTTAGCGACGCCACGATTGCAGACAAAGCCAAAAATATTGATCTGTTTCCATACAGCTGAAGTTGTTCTCATTAACCCGCACTGATTATTAGGCATGAACTCTACTGAGTAAAATCTGGGGTAATGACTTCTGTTTGAAATGTTCACATTCAGGCTCACACCAATCAAATGCCTTTCAGCTATTATATTCATAAAGGTCCTCAGGGGGAGCAGAAGAAGTAAAGAAGCTGCCACCAGGTAAAAAATGCCTCTGATGAAAAGTTCATGGATGTGCTTGAAATATGTGATTTCTATGTTTCTGTGACCCTGCAGTCGGCTGGCGACCGGCTCAGGGTGTACCCCGCCTCTCGCCCGTTGACAGCTGGGATAGGCTCCAGCCCCCCCAACCCCGAAAGGGATACAAGGGGTATAGAAGATGAATGAATGAATGAATGTTTCTGTGATAAACAATATGTAATGACAGCAACACAGTGACACAAAAATACACACAAATCAGTGTGTTCCTCCCACAAACCGAGCATGGCGGCGTGCAGGGCAACGTGAAGTGTGGTGCCTGGGGCGAGCCGATGCTGTTCGCCGACCTGATTACCTGGAGGGGACGGAGACATTGGGGGGTGCAAACACTTTAAAAACCCACAGCACCCACACACATTGATTATAATCAGGGCCGGACTGAGGGGCGGTTTGTTGTGGACAGACGAGAGGAACAAAGCCCCTCTCCACGCCTGTGAGTCAATCAGAGCTCTCCTGTGAATCACTGCCTCGCTGCACTTTCTGTGCTCAAGTCACAGTCCAGCGTGTGTGACTTTAAATATGCATGCGTGTGTATTTACTCACATTCTTCACCTCTGCCACAACCACGAGGTCTTCTCCAGACAACTGCTGGTCGTAAATTGCTCATTAATCGTGAAATAAAATTGGTACAAAAATGAAGCTCACTCCAAATTAATCACAAAGCTATTTGGCCTTGAGGCAGATGGAGGCGATTGGTCTTAAACTGCAAAATAATCACAGCATCCTTTTCACGGCGCTGTCAAATGGCTTGTAACTCTAATGCAGCAGAGAATGCATTACAGCCATCCCTAAAGTAACTCAGCCATAACTCTGGGGTCCATAGGAAGTGTGAAAATAATGAGTTTTGATTCATAACAGACACGACAACTATCTGAAGTTTCTATCTTTTACATGCAAACCCTTTCGGGCATAAGCTGACACTTCTACAATTGCTTGCTGAGAGTGACATGAGATTCATGTCTGTCCCCTTCTATGAAGCTAAATTCAATTAGCTTTGGATAAAGACTGGAAGCAGAGGGAAACAGCTAGCCTGGCTCCAGCCAAAGCTAAAATGATGCCTGTTCCAGCACTTCTAAGGCTCACTTCTAATGCTCACTAACAAACACACATTGTTTGTTTAATCCACACACCGACTGAAATACAAAAACTCCAGGCGATGACTAACAGCGGTGTCAATCTTCACATCCAGCTTGAACGCGAGCAAGTGTGCTTTTCAAAATGTCAAGCTATTCCGACAAGAAGAGGAGGACTCGGAAAGTTCACTTTTCAAGAAAACTGACGTTCCGGGCAAAGAAGCTTGACGAGGCTAATGCGTTGTTCAAAACATCTGTGGTGAAAGTTCCAGTGAATTTTGTGTCCAAAGTAAAAGTGGCAAAGTGGTTCACTCAGGCCCAAAAGCTCTTCCTCGAGGATGTTCTCTTCACAGTCTGGTTGGTCCTGAGTACTCTTGCATGGGGAGCGCAGCTTAAGAGGGCGAGAGAAAGGCAGGTAACTAAGGGTGAAAGGTCTGTTTGGTATTTTGTTAAACACCCCCTCAGTATCAGTGCATGCACCACACTGGCTTAACCTAGATTAATTTACTCCCAAGCAGCATAGACTGATTTTATTTCCAGCGCAGTGATCAATGGGAAGCTTCTGTATTGACAGTGCTGTAGGCGTGCCGGCTCAGAAAGCTGCAGCCTTTGTATCATGTGAAGTGTGATTCTTCTCAAAGACGCTCTCATAAATAAATCTGTGTCTAAAGGCACAAAAAGGAATAAGATAAATCATCACTCAGCAGTCCCTCATTGGGAGTTTCTCTGAAGCCCTCTGTGAATAACTGAATGAAAATACTTTGACTGTAAGGCACCTTTTGTGGGATGCAAAGAATGATCGAGAAGCTCGTGAAACACAGGCAGTAAAGACAGACTAGCAACCACGTAAAAGGTTGTCCAGGACCAATAACAAGTCATTTCTGTGAGCAACATGATCATCAGGCAACAAACTTTGTTGGTGAAATGTCTGAATTGTGCGCTAATGGGACGAATAATGTGTAGCAGACAGACAGTTAAACAGGCAAACAGACAGAGAGTGTTGATGGAGTCAAAAGACTTAAGAAACTTTGAGTTGAAAGTATTTTCTCTGAGTGGAGTATAATTCTTTCACGCTCGACTTTCAGACCAGAATATTTCACGGTTAGGTGGAGTGATGGAGGGAAAAAAACTCTGCCTCATTTCCATTAATGGGAGATTCTTTAGAGCTGCGGAGTGTGAATACATTTGGGAGAAAGCACTCTTAGAAAAGCCTGCTCCTGTTCGAAGGCTTGAACATCGGTTGTGTCCATGCTGTAGCAGCAATGCTTTCTAGAAAGGCCAAAGATACTTCAGTGCAAAAACACGCATGAAAGTAAACAGCCATTATTGGAGTGAAAGGCGAGGAGCTGAGAGATCTGACAGCGAGAGCATCAGCTTGATTCATCGCTTTGGAAAAGTCCTGCATCTCAAGGACAGAATATTCCACTAATAGAGATAACTGCAGGTGAAATGATGCCTGACATAGCTGCTGTTACCATGATGGTGATGCTGCTTGAAGAGAATTAGCATCGTGATAAACTGGCAGCCCTTGGTGAACAGGTGTGTGGAGTTTAAAGCATCGAAGAAAGATGCCTTCCTCTCTTCCTGTTTGTTTTATTGTAGGTGCTCTTGTAAGATTAGCTTGACAGCAGCATGGCCAAATGGGGTCTACGACAAACCCGGGTCCATCACAAACACTTGAACTTGACTTTGCAAAAAGGGAAATTTACTTGGTGCAAACAAATCTACAAACAAAGAACAACAGAACATAAACACAGCAGGCCAGACAGGGATGTAACATCGACCCATACACACTCACATGTTCTTTGCACATGTGTTGAGACTTGTTGTAAACCTAAAACCATAATTTACAGCTGCTCTGATGAATATTTAATATCAACACTGTATCAAAACTTTGCTTGTAATGTGGAAATGTGCTTGCAGTGACGAACCCCCAGAGAAATCTCACCCAGCTCCGCAGTTCCCCTCAAGCTCTACCAAACATTTTAGTTTCTTGTTTCAGTCCTCTGATGTGTAACTTGTCTGTTCTGGTTCAGTCCCATCAGCGTAGTTTTAGGCTGCAGCAACAACAGCACTACAGGTCCGTTGTACACTACCGGCCCAGCACCGAACAGCACACAGGCAAAGTTAGCACCCAGCATTTAGCAGCTAAACCACCAGACGTTTTATTCAGCAGTTGGAGGAGATCAAAAACGGAGGCACAAGAAGGGCAAACATTCACCTGGTCGCAAGACAAACAAATTCATATCAATGCTCACGTGCTCCTGTATCTGCCGGTGGGTGAATAGGCAACTGTTTCCTCCCAACATTGCCATTTCAACTTTCAACAAACTGATAATAAATGTGTATAATGTAACATGCTGAGTCTCTGCTGCCCCCAAGTGGCTAAATAAGAAAATGAAAAACCATCAACTTTACTGGTGTGTGACTTGGGTGTGAAAAAGCCAAAGAAAGCTTAAGTCCGCCCCCACACACTCACACATCCTTTGCACACAAGGTAGAGCCTAAGTGTAGTGCTAAATTACATGAATAAATTCAAATACTGTGTATGACAATGGCACATAAAGCATATGGGACAGCCAGAGAGAATGCAATAATGCCAGTAGCTACAGAACAGATGGAGACAGCATTTAATGTGATTAAACCTTATGTCCTCTTTGTGTGTCTTTGTCAAGAAATTCTTCTGTGTCTCATAGCCAGATGGAGTTAGAGTAAGTGTCACAAGTGCATTTAACAACCAGAAAATAGGGAGTCAACATATGCACCGTGCAAAAGAGCACACAGCCATGTTTGCAGCTCTGTGCCGGTGTAATATTCATCGGGAAGAAAACCAAACTTTTAGAGGTCCAGAGTGAGTTTTTGATCTTAAGCTGTATTCCCCAAGTTACTCGTCTGCAGAGAGGGGAGTGTGAAGCCTTTTCTCTCGGAAAAGTGAAATGTGAAATACTTCAGCGGAATGTGAATCCCCAGCTCGTTCATGTAGCTATCAGTCACACACTCACTCGCTCCTGTTAGACACTTTGAAGCAGCCACATTGATTCTCTCTGGCTGTTAACATCATCTTTCTGAACTCCTCTCAGCGACATCCAGTCGCAGCAATATTTCTCTGCGATGTGCCCGATATACAATCTAAGGTGTGTAGTAACAGAGTCTTAACACATAGGGTGCTTCCTCTATCAGGTGAGCTACCTGAGCACCCCAGTAAAAAAAAAACAGCTTTTAATTGAAATGGGAAGTGTTTGAGGGAGCAGTGTTTTGCTTGCTAACCAATTGACAGTAAAACAAGGCTCCACTTGACTGGTTTCTGCTTTGTTTCAGCTCACTGGGCAATTACAACTCATTCCATCAAATATGCACTGAAATGGAGCCAAGCCGACAACGAGAAGCCACGCAGCAGAGGAGGAGAGGAAGCGGGAGAATTCAGGAGCTTTAAATCACGTCGAGGCTACTTACTCCTTGAGCATTCGAGCTGTTTGTGGATGCTCATTTGTGAGGCTGTGAGAAGGCCCGCACAGCCTCTTTATCTCTGTCTTCCTTTTTTTTTCCCCAAGAAAACTGTGTACACATTTCAAACAGAGCCACTATCTTCTCTTTGAAATTTCGCGTTTCTTTGAACTTTGAAGGTAATAAGTCATTTTAATGCCATTTTGCCTCCACTGCACTGACACCGGGATCCAGTGTCTGGTCTGAGTTTGACTGAAAAGACGTCAGATATAAACTAGTTCCTGTACATATGGTGCCTCCATCTGGAGTTCGGATCCTGTGAACGGCTCATGATGCACATACAGTACGCAAAGCAGGACATGATGTTTTTACCAACATGGAGGATGAGTATTAAAAGCCAGACATACATAGCCTGTTACAAAACACATTTCTCATTCTCTACTGTGTATCTTTCATGTAAGTTATATTTCTCATTATTTTTTCACTGTTCTACATTGCTGTGACTTTGCACACAAATGCTGTAATTGCTCATTATACATTTTTAATAGCCCTACTTTCCCTTTTATTCATCATATTCTTTCTCTTTTTTTGGCTGTATTCTATCACTGAAATCACAATCTCTGAACAGGAACACCACATTCATGTTGTACTTTTGAGAGGTGCAGTTGAGGATGGTCTGTGGATCTGCAAAGCTGTCAAGCCACAATTCATCTAAATCTACTAAAAAGCTAATTATGAAGACTTGGCTCATTTCAACGCCGACCTCCACTTCACCGGAGACCTCTGTGCAGCCTTTCAAGATATGAAAGTAAACAATATTTTACTCATCATGTTTAAAGCCGTGCCGCAGTCTGTTTGGACCTTGCAAACCGGGCAGAGACAAAAAGGCATAGTTCAAGGGTCAATATTTGCATACGGTGGTTTCATTTTCAAGCAGATAAAAATTAAAGTAAGCCATAACTAGAACTCAACTTTTCCTTCCTACCAATCATTGAATGCAAAACTATTTTGCTGGAGCATGCACTGCAGGTGTGTAACACCTGGTGGGTTAACAGCTGTGGATGTCCGTGACAGAGGCACAGAGTAACCTGCCATGCTTGTTTTAGAAAGAACACAAGAAAACTGCACTAGACCAACAACCTGCGGAAAAAATCTTTTAAGTAAACACACTTGTTGACTTAAGATATTTACATACTGTGTAACTTTATGAATAATAAAGGCAAATGTTTGTAGGTCCATACCTCACCTTTGGCATGAGACTCCTCGAAGGGAAAAGGCACGATTACATTTGCATAGTGATATAAGAGTTTCGGCATGTGACTCCTCGGGTGTCAAATGCTAATGCTGCGGTATCACGTTTGCAGTTAAGAGAGAAGTCAGTAGATTGAGAGTGGCAAAAGGTCTGCGCTATCAAGGAACAGTTTGACATTTTCAGCACTATGCTTCACATTGGAGCTAGATGAGAAGACCACTGTCACTCTCTGGTTAGGTTAGGTTAGCTTTGACTAAAAATATAAAGACTAAAAACAGGGGCAAACACAGGAATTAACATGCTCGATCCTGTTTGTTTAATCTGCACAACAAGTAAAGTTAAAGTTACAGAGGGAGGGACCAGACTAACACTTGGCGAGGTGCCATGACATCCTGCCTCACAACAAACACAAAGCACTTATTTCCCAAAATGTCAAACCACTTCCTTCAAAAAGGTCTAGCCATTACTTAGTGTTGTGCATGTTAATCCCGGGGTTCAGGTTCAATTTGACTATTTGTCAAACTAGCCTTGTAAAACTCAGCATGACGGTTCATTCTTGACCTTGCAAACTGCAATTTGATCTAATCTAATATGCTGAATCTCAGTGGATGTCAAAACCGAAACTGAGAATTTAGCTGGCTTTAGATGGGAGTCATAGTCTTAAAGAGATTAAAAGGGAGATTTTTTCAGAAGCTGGATGGAGCACTGTACCTCTAACCTCTTCTGTAAATGGATGTTTCAGGTGGGATGAACCCAGCCAACACTCCACCTTTTACTCATGTGACTGTTGCTCACTGTCAGTCCCTCGGGCCCTGTGCCTGTCTGGATGATTGACAGCATCCCGCGAGGCAACTCAAGTCAAAACCCCTCTGCTGGATCAGTCTCACACTGATGTTTCTCTCTGAGGACTTAACTTACGCTTCATATTTCCTGTGCCACTCGAAGACACAGCGAAATGAAAGAAAGTGAATTTCACTGAAGCTAGTGAGCATAGAAAGGTGCCAATGCAGAACTGTAGCTGCTATTCAGATTCCACTGAATTGCAACAAGAGTTCATCACTTCAATTACTTCATCTCACCTCAGGTCCAGCTAGGCTTCTCACCTTCTGACCAAATGTTCACACATTTAATTGGTCCAGTATCTAAGGGTCTGTAGCAGGCAACAGCCAAGAAGTTAATGTTAACATACACAGCTTGTTCACAAGCTAAAGCATATCCAGTCAGTATTTGCACACCTTTCTTGTTTACTCTCATGTACTTAATTCTGTATTTAGATTTCTTGAAATAAGATTCAGAATAAATGAATATTATGATACCCTTGTGATGTATTTGTCCATGTTCGCGTAGCCAGAATGTAGCCGACATTAGCGATACCAAAATGAGAGTGTTATAACGTAGATCAATGAAGTGATGGCTTTGACATTTTCAGAGCCCTTTGCTTGGGGCTGTAGTGTCCTGGTTTATGTTCCATCTCAGCATGGGACACATTGAAGTGAGGCACTGAAACTTTTGAGAGAGGAAGCAACAGAATCTTCCTCTTCCAAGCAAAATTCCTCAACAATAAAACACACCCCTCCACATCCAGTGCACTCAGCATGCACTGCTAATGTTTTGTCAGTACAGGGTTGGTAACCCAGAGGGTTGAAACTGCAAACAATCACAGTTCAATTTTACACCAATTACTGACTGCAATGTCTGTTTTCAATATGAAGACAGGGTGTGAGTGTGTCACACGTTAGACTAACGAGTCTGACCAATAATGTCTCCTCAAGCCACTGAATGCTTTGCCAAAGCATAAATAGACATAAATAAATAAATAGCCATATTTTCATAGTGAGATCTGTAGCTATCATACAGCAGCAGGATGCATATGAGAGTTAAAGTGCACATGTACACATATTGCACAACAACTCCATTAATTATTTATGATTATTAATAATGCCTGACATGGAGACAGGCATTATAAGACATTCAGTACTTTTCTGCGCAGGTAAGCTGTCACAGTTACATCATCTGTTATACAGCCTGCAGCTTCAGGACATTTTTAATGTACTGTAAGAATAACTTTGATCCGTTGGGTCTGGAAAATCCAAAATATATATATCAAGCTTATGATTACAAGGACAGCATGTTTCACAGCAAGAATGCGTTACGCCGTCTCACTTTAGGAAAAAATTTAACATATACTATCCTTCCAAGCAATACTGACTTGCCCAAAAGTACACCGAGTACAAAATTCATGAACGTTTTCATCTCTGCATGTTTATCACTGGCATTTGTGGCGTCAGGGATGTGTGCAGAATGAAGCCTCTTTCTCTGTTTGTGTTGATTTTAATCAACACCTAATCCTGCTGCTTTACTGTCACACTGAAGGCCACATTCGTATCTGGGAATAAGCCTTAATCTTGACCCAAAGGGCTGCATTAGCTTTGATCTGAGAAATCCTTTGGAAGCTGTGAGGCATGTGTGATATGTTCAGCCTCTGTGCAGAAGTACTGTCTGGATGCATTTGTAAGTAACAGCCAAAACCCATGTCACTAGATTTACAGTACAAAAATACGTTCACCTTTTCTTGGTCTCATATTTCTTTCTGCCTTTCTGTCACCACACACACATTCCCTCGCACTGCCGAGGCCAAAGCATCCTCTGACTTTCCCCGCTGGCTTACAGAATCTCTCAGTGAGCAGAGCCAGCAGCAGGCGGCCTCATGCCACCGTGCCATGTGGTGTGGCCTCGGAGATCACCATTTTCATAATGAGGTGTCAACAAGGATGACGGATGATGTCTCTCCTCTCCTCCTCAGTTTGGACTCCAAGGTGCAGGGACTTGGCAAACGGGGCCAGAAGGAAATCAGAGAGCAGAGGAAATGTGGGAGATGTGGGCAGTGTGACTGAGTCGCATGTGTTTCCATCTCTTTCCATTAACACAGACATCAGCTGTGACGCAATTAAGCGCCACAGACCCAGATATTCCTGCCAGGATCAGTCTGATTCTGCTTTTTCATAATCTGATTCCCACTGTGTCACTGGAAAATCATGTTTACTGCCACTGTCTTTTTTCTTTTCTTTGCATCAGCACATGGTCTCTAAACGTCACCACCAGGTGCATGTTGCTCTGTTCATGAAACAGGATCTGCAGCGCTCTTAACCTGGAGCTTTAGATCGGTCATTACATGTTCACACACGAAAAAGAATATTCATAAAAATGGAAATCGTACATGAACGTGCAGACAGAAAAGCAATTTACAGGAGCAGATTGTGAGTCAGCTGTGTTATTGGTGGCTATAACTCGGTGGAACAAGGCTAAAGTGTGTTCAGACAGAAAGCCAAACAAATGTTCACGTCATTTGTGCACATTTGACTGCTGCTCCGTTTGACTTTATTTGCCCCAAAACAGCCGGTGCACCGACTGTACGCATATTAGCTCTGAGCTAGCTAGCATCATCTGAGTTCTGTCTGTTTCCTGCAGTCTTTTTCCTTCGTCTCTGTACATCTATGAAGCAGATTCATTCTTTTTGGGCAGACGTTAACTCCTACGAGTTAAGGGATGAGCTGCAAATGTGCTCCTAAGGAACAAACACTGAGCCCCACTGCTTGTCTGGGATTTTATTTTGTCTTGAATTTACATGAGTGAGTTTAGTCCACTTTTTTTTTGCAACACTAATGTCAAACTCACGTCTAGAGGAAAAGTCTGAGGATCACCTCTGGGCCTTATGAATGCAATTTTTCATTTTAGGGCTTTAAACCTGTATAGATTATTATAAATACTATTTAATTGAACTGATACACTGTTAAATAAGTGATTTAGATCAGCTCTTAATGGGTTGTGACCCTCTGTGGAAGCACACTACCCTTGTGAATAATCAGATATAACAACATCTCATCTACATGGTCAACACACATCATTAAAACAAACTTGGTCATCAGTGTTTACATGGCCACATAAATTGAGAGTTTGCATCCAGCTCTGCTCCCAACACTAATTAGGTCCTTTCTTTCATTACGAGACTCAAAATGAGGCCAGACTTAATCAAATTACCAACCAATTATTGTTGTGTATGTAAACTGGAGGTGTTCCCAGCGTGAACTATGCAGGAAGTGGTGTTGTTTGATGTGTGCTCAGGCTCTCAGGCAGACTTGTAATGGAGTTGGGTGAGCAGCTGTGTTCGGTAATTATTTTATCCAGTCGGGTATTCCTAATTAGAAAATCGCCCTGATGTCAGGATTGGGATGAAATTAAAATTTGCTGAAGAGCTTTCATTTTATTCTGTGAGCCACATACACTCCTGTACCCTACACAAGGAATATTGTATGAACAAATTAAACAGGAGATCATTTGAGGCCCCCGATATGCTCCTTGTTGTCACTGTAATGATCAATGGCGCTGTAATGGTCATGTTAATGAAGGCCCTGAGGATGACGCTCATCAGTTATTGAGAAAATAGTCCCTTAATGTGGTGCAGTGACTTTTAGATAGTATGAGCTAAAGGCCCATCATGGGTACTGTTTTATTTGTCAGGCTTTCCCTGCTTCATCTGCACTGGCTGAGCTTTGCTTTGTCCCGAGCGACTGCGGTTTACATTAAGAATAAATTGCATCTGACCGACAAGATGTGTTTCTCACAACACAGAAACATCCGATGTTGCATTACACGACAGTGACAATGTTACTTTTTTCATTCCATTGTCAAACGTTTTGAGATCTCTAGTGATTATTATGTGAAGGACAGGGAGGCGTTGCTCACTTGCAGGGGGGCAGCAATTGTATCAGACCATACCAAATTATTTAACACATATATCACACTGACCTGGCTAGATGTGCTTCTATTTGGCAAGGGTTCTGATGTCAGATGGTGGTGATGATGATGGTCGCAGCTGGTTTTCCAGATTTGGGTCGATCAGTCTCATCGGTCGCGGCAGAGCAGCTCAATGTTTTCATGTTGTAGATTGTCGCGGGGGCATCAGCTGGTTCCACATTAAACATATCCCAGTTCCTTTTGTTTGCTTCATATGTCCTGAAACTTCTCACCAAATGCCTGAAGGAGTTCTCACACTCAGCAGTGTGTTCAGATGGCAGCTTTTGTTCTTGCACAGTGGGAGAATGCACAGTGTTTCCTCTTTCCAGTTTCACTTGGCACAGCTGTAACTTCACTTAAGGTGATTTCACATTTGAAAGCACAGAGGTGAGAAGCTGGCTGGAGCTGGAGGTCCAGCTCTGACAGGTTTCTTGGCAATGTCCACCATGAAGGCCAAGTCACACAGACACTTGCTGTCACGTCAGGTTTTCTCTTCATCTCTCTGAATTGCTCCAGACAAACTGACACTTTGGAATTATTTTACTTTGTGTGATGCTAGTAGCTCCACAGCAGCAACAAATTCTCCTCCTGAATGAGGTTTCAGCTTCTCGGTTGCTTGTCGGGCATCCAAACTCCACAGAAGAGCGTTAATGTCAGCCGAGCTAATTTGTCCTCGTAGCTCATCCAGTTTAGCATGTAGCTGTCACGACTCTTGACTCTAGCCTTTTTCATCACTGTGAGCTCGTCCACACTAGCTTAAACACTCTAGTTTGTCTTTTACTTGAACAAAAACGCTACTGTTTGTCCATTTTTGGTGGAAAATGCGACCCTCCGCGGCTGCTTCCGTTTACTTCAACAGGTGTATTAATGTACGGACTTGTTGTCAAGGCGACGTCTGTGTTGTGTTCAGGGACCGCTCGGACGAATGTGAAGCCAACGATTTATTTTCTTTGGCCTCACGGGACAAGTCAAACGGTCTCACGTGGTCGTGTTCCCCACCACTGTTTTAAACGCAGGAATGAGCTATGCCTCTGGTTAGTCCATCTCCTGTTCCTATGTGTTTCTTTATGTTTGATGCTTCTTCGTCACTGGTGATTCTCTAAATGCTGCAACTGAACCTGGATTAGCTCCATATAGCCTATTCAGAAAAATAACCCCAAACCACAACATTCTGAGGAATTGACAGACAATCAGCCAGCCTCCTCTTTGAATTCAGTGTTGCCATGTCCTTTGCCACATGCCTCATGGAGATCATAAATATGCTGAAATCAGTCAAGAGACGTTCAGCTTGGTTATAAAGTGCATTTATAATTAGACAGCAGAATTATGATATTTCTCATGGCAGTGTCGGGGTGACAGCAGGGGGATATTAGACACCCTGAGAGCTCCTGACATTTTTTATCTTTTTTGCTTCTTCTGCCCCAGTGCTGCACTTGAATCCATTTTCCTTCTGAAGAAAACTTCAAAGTCCTTTTTGAGGCTGAGGACGGCACACGCTTGAGTGCTTCTTATATGAAACAGCAAAGTGTTCACGTGTCATTCTCACGCTCACAAGAAACTGCTTCCCTCAGTTTTGAATTTTACTGGGTTCCCATTCCTTTATCTGTTTTCAAGATCCAAGCTTGAAGCATGGATCGCAGAAATAAATTTTCTCCAGAGGGCATCCCCCATCTGCTCTGCCAAATCTCACAACGATTGTGGTAAAAGTGTGATTCTCAAAGACACGGTGTGACACTGAGCTGTCTTTTGGTGGTCGGCTTGAATCGGCTCCAAAGCACAACATCCCCAACCAACACAGAAAGGAGAAGATCTGAGAGTATAGACCTGTTACACTGACAAACTTCCCTCTGGTGCAGGAAATTCATGGCCAAGTAAGACGTACAGGGCAGACAACACAAAAGCCAAATGAAGAAGGTGAAGTCCAAATCCATTACTATTAGCTCTCATTCAGCAGGCCAAGTGATTACTTTCTGCAGAAGAGCTGCCTGCCAATCCCATCAATCAGCAGATAATTGCTGGGAGAGGAGGTTCCCACAAGTTGTTATATTGAGAGTCTATGTCCTGTCCTAAGGCGGAGACATGGAAAATTACAGTGAGACCCATATATTTATATATAGTACATAACCATACATGCATTCAGGGGTTAATTCCCATGCACTTCGAACCATATGGCCTGAATTTTAATGTAACCACCCCCTCTCTGCTCCTCGCAGTCCTCAAACCAAGCCAGCCAGCCCCATGTGTTATTATAAGGAATATGTCAGATTTTGCATTGTGGAGGCTGTTCTTTTCACTTCAGTTACTTAGCAACTCAGTGACATATCTCGCAAATAAAAACCCGAGCCCTCAGCAGTGAGAAAACTTTGAAAAACAGAAGGACATCACAGTGATTGTTGCGATAAATCCGTCTCCTCTGCAACATCGCGCTCAAGGTCAGGGTGTTGACCTTGAGGTTTTCCTCTCACGGTGAACCAGTAGAGCCGTGAGCGCATAATGGGAGTCGCTGAAGCCATCAAAGCTCAGAGTTGCAGGCTGAGAGTGAGAACCTTTAGCATCTTCAAGTGGCGTTCATCAGGCTGCACAGCATGTCACTGATAGCCTTCATCGCTAACAGTGCCACCGGGAAGATTAACCGAGCTAACACGAGGGAGGGAAAGTTGTTTGACAAGGCGGGTTTTTATTTATTGATTTTGTGGCCTATACATCAGATCTCTTGCAGCAGGGGCCAAAAGCAAAATTTAGTTTCTGCTCTTACAGTTTGCTTTAACCCTTACTGGAAATGGGCATGACAAACATCCCTGCACAGCTCATCATATTGCTTGTAAACTTTTCATATTATTAGGAATGACAAACACTCAATAAAAAAAGCCTTTGTGAGATCATCTGGCTTCCAAGAGTGGTTGGGACGTCGTCCAGCTAGCTTCGTCACTCTCATTCTCCGGTTTTTACTTTCAGATGATCTGAACAACAACCAATTCCCCATCAGCAGCAGCCATCATTCATCTTAATTTCTAGAGCTGCTGTCATCAAAACCCTCCCACAGTCAAGAAGCTCCTGCTCTGCGCTGGACCAGACACCCAGGTGCTGCACTATCATTGGCACTGTGAGAATAAGCTAAGATCAACAAACTCTCCATCATGGTGTCTGTATTCATTCAGAGCAACAGTGGGATGACAGGAGAACATGACCAGCTATCACTTGCATCCAGCATATCATGAATAAAAAATGTCACACACACTACATGTCCGGTGTCTCTTCTTAATGTATGCATTTATGCACCAATGCTATCAGCTGTTTTATAATGAAACAAACTTACTGATCACAACTGCTCTTTCATCGCAGGATACAGGCACAGTAAGTGAAAGAGGTGGGTTTTTCTGGTACATATTTAGGTCTTTCCAGCCTGGAGGTTGATGGTTTCTCCACATTAAAATCAAAAGATTTGTCCTTTCTCTCTTTCTTTCTGTCCCTCTCTGAAAGCTGACCTTTCTCAACGCACCCCTCAGCCTTTGGATCTATAGCACTCTAAAGGTAAACTGTGGAGCTCTTATTATATCTGAATTAGCCTGCCAGGACACAGTGAGTTTGACAATACATACGCCATGTTTTGCTCACACTGAAAGGTGTGTGAAATGCATAGAAAAAAAGAATAGTAATTCATGGCCTGAAGGCTTTCACACTGGCTTCCTTTAGAAAAGCGCTCCATGTGTTGAGCTGAAAATATCTACAGCATACATGCTCCGGCCTTTGGAAATGGAAACATTACTTAAATGCTGCAGCTATGGATCAGCAACAGAGGATGAGGTGGAAAATGGAAATGCATTTCTAAAATTTCTTCCATTCCTTCAGGCCGTTTGGATGCAGGCGTCCTGCTGCTCTGTATAACGCTGTTTTCTTTTGGGTAACAAATGAAACAACCCCTGCCCATAGATAAAAGCAGCAGGGGCATTTCATTGCTTTAACCTGCTCGAAAGGTTTATAACATGGGAAAAGCGAGGGTTCCCTGTGCGTGGTGTTGCAAGTCAATATGGGAAGAAGGAAGAGGAAGATGAGGGGATGAAGAGAAATGTGCCAGAGGTAGGGACAGGCCATTAGGAGCACCTGGTAGAGGGTTGGAAAAAAGATAAATGAGCAGACTGCGTTGCACCGTTTGGGGGGAGGTGAGGTGGGTACAACAGAGAAGCTGTATCCATTTACTGGACTGACTTCCATTACTGAACCCTGTGGCAGAAAGCAGCCATGACAGATAACGCTGGAATCAGCAGGCTAATGGCATACAGAACACAGTATGGGCCGAGTAAACACATCGTTGGCTGGATTACAAATCATTCATCAACCGTGTGGAGGCTTACAGGTGTTGAATGCCTGAGCAACAATGATTCTCAAACATCTCGTGATGCATCATCAGCGTTCTCTCACTTGAGAGTACACTGATGAGATCCCGCTTTGCAGCCAGGACTCCAAATCAGCTGACTTGTATTCAGCATCAGGGATACTTATAGTAGCTATAGTTCCAGGACACTGCAGCCAAAGGGGACAATGTTCTTCCTGCTGTGATTTGCAAGCACTGCTTACGTGCAGATCACACGTGGCGGTACATTTTTGCACATTTTCTCCTGCTTAGGTCACAAACATGGCTCCTGTTGGAGCTTGTATGTTTGGTGGAACTGACCCCTCGCAAACAAGAACAGAGTGATTCCAACATGTCTGATGATCTGTCTTTAACTCTGTTTTGATCCTCACCGGCTCGTCATTGCTCATTGACTTTGTCTGCTGGTTGGTGCTGGGCAGGTCGTGCACAGCTGATTTATTGGAGTTTTTTCTGATGAAAACAGCCCCCTGCATTTGGACATGGCGGCGTGTGACCTCATCAGCCTGATTAATGCAACTGAGCAATCAGCTGGAACCCCTGGCTTTAATTAGCTGTTGTTTCAAACGCCTCTCCCTGACTGAAACAGCACTATGCCCCTTTTTTATTATTCAGTTTCTCCAAAATGAAAATTTGACTCTTCACATAATTATCATTTAGAAATGTAAAACAAATGTACGGTGTTGCAATTCCTCGTAAGCATTACTTTAGAGCAGAGAGCGGCGTTTAACTGATATCCATTACAACAGCAAACAGCACAGTGATCATTAATATTCATATTTCACTGTGCACACTGACTGTGTGAAATATTTAAAAAGCCTCAAGGACTTCTGCATTGCTGGAGAAAAAAACAAATGTTTTTCTGGGGAGAGCAAGATCGATGTCTCTGAAGGATAACTTGAATGCGAAAATGTATTTTCTCAGTTTTCTGGTCCAAGACGACAGATTAAAGTTGTGGCTGGGCACGTTGCTATGGCGATGACTCCACAGCATTCAGCCTCTTCCTCTTCCCGGTCCGTGAAATGTGAGCTTGAACTTCCTGAGGGCTTCTCGTCCCCTGAGGACTTTGAGTCATGCCAGCGTGTACTCACTGGGGGAGCCGACTTGCCTTTGTTTGTTGCTATTTTATTATTCATCTCCCTTTTCATGTTTCAGTGCTGAATACTCACAGTCGTCACAGTCCAGCTCTCATCTGCCTGAGATGAGAAAGTGTTTCAAACGACTAATTCAGAGGCAGATATTTACACAAGAAGCCTCTTTTTTTATTGAAGTAATCACTCAAGCTCTCACACGCACAACAAAGACACAATCAGGCTCTTTCCCAATATTTATTTTTCGTTAAATAACGGACATTTGACATGAAAAATACTGTACATGTAGCCAGAAACCATGAAAAACGAAAATTGCTTCATAATAATTATATCACACAGGAGATACAACGAAAGCAAAACATCACAAACATCAATAAGCTCACGCTGAAAAGCTCTCACAGACATGAGAGCACGGTGCTGTTTTTACTGACACTTACACATTTCATAGTATTACAACGTCGCACAAGCAGGCACCAGATGTGGCAAAAAGAATCCAGCAGACCTGCAGACTGCTTTGGTAAACATTTATCACACAGAGACGTACGAACACGGACGGCTTCACCATCAGGAGAGTGTTTCCAATGCCGCTAACAGCTAAACATACGATTTCATCACCTCATCTCTGCGCCTGCTCTTCACCTCATTTCTCAGCATCAACTTGCGGAGCATCCTTTTTTTTTTTCCCCTTGAAGCAGTGCCTTTAGCTTGACGTACATGTGAACGCTTAAAATGCTCCCTCAGAAGGTGTTAAGAAGCTTCTTGGGGAGATCAACTCTCATCTCCTCGTCCCTTAACTCACTTTGAGGGGAGCAGAGAAAGACACATTTTCCCATTTGACAAGGACAGAGTGTGTAAGGCTGCGCCAAACATGAACATGAAAGGGAACAGCAGGTTCTTTGACAACTCACACTGACTTTCTTTGTAATACTCAGGTGCAGAACCTGTAGGCCAAAACACTCGGCGCCTGAGGTGAAACAACAAAAATCTCTCTTCTGCAAGTCTTCATCATTCTGCAGAGGAGCAAAATGAAAAATCCAGCAGGGGCACATTTTACACACAGCTGTCCTCCTGGTAGCCATTATAAATAATTGAAAAACAACTTCTTGTAATTTACTTATGATGTAAAATGTCAGTGTTAGCTGCTGGTTGAAAACATTTGAACTCCCAGCAGTCAACTTTCACCACTGAGAAAAGCCGATTCTATAAGGTCGAGGTGAGCACTTTCTTCAGAGTGCATAATCCTTCAATTAACGCGAAAACATGACAATCCTCCAAACTGGAGGTTAACTAGGGGCACAATCATAACGAGCAGCTTAAAGATCACATTATCTGTCAGAGCTGTGTCTTGCAGACAACTAAATGAGAGTGAACGGTTTGATTTACAGCTTTGAAAAGTGACACAAATGTCCTTTCAAGAGCACACAAATGAGTCATCACAGATATGAGGAGGCCACTACTTCACTGCCACAAAGAAAGATGACACTGCACTTCAGATCCTGAGCCGTCACATCTTTTGTGTCCCGAGCGGATCAAAATCTGTTGCATGTGTCGTGCGCGGGGCGAAAGAGGCAAATGAGTTTCCCTGTTTTTTCCTCCTTGTGTGCCGCCTGGAGCACCTAATGGGATTCTTGTTGAGGGAGGTGGAGATAAGAAAGAAACCAACTGTGCACATGGTCCCATGCTTCCGTCTCATTTCGCTTTCAATTTGCGTCAGGCATTGTTCTGGGTGCGGGGAGAGAATTTGATTTCTCACCCCTGGAGGGGCATTTTTACCTTGTTTTTTAGGAGTCTGTAAACTTGTTTGCTGGCAAAAAACACTTCTTTCAGGAGACATTCACAGTTAGTGAGCAGAGTCTTGCAGCAGCGGAGGTACAACATACAGCCCGTATTTTGGGAAATATGCTTTCTTGATGAGAGTTTGTTGAGATGATTGACACCACTCTCATGTCCAGTATAATAAAAATGAAGCTAAAGTCAGCAGCCAGTTACGTACGCCCTAAATAAAACCATAACTTTTGCTTTTACACTTTTTAAACAATTAAAATTTGGGCAATATTTATCTGTCTGGAGTGCATGCTAACACCGTAGCACAAGGAGCAATACATATCCTGAAATCCTACTTCCTTCGAGTAAAACTAGCTCGACTCCAGCAGTATGAAAATAAGGCAGTAGCAGCTCTAAGACAGGCTGGTTTGCTCGTTTTAATAATTCATATCCGAACCTGCTGGCCTGCTCAAGTGAAAAGCAAAACAGATCTAAAATTCAACAATACAGTACATTTTCAAGAGCAAATCTCAGTCTCTCCGGGAGGCTTCGACCATAACTTTTAGTCAGCAAGGTTACCCCAGCGTTTCTGCATTTCTTTCATAACCCACATGACCAGACACAGATTTAATTCTGAAGCCGTTAATCTACAGGCCATGGAATATAAACACTCCCAACTCTGGATTAGAAGGTTTATCTTCATTATTCCTTCTCAGCTATTGTAATTTAACATTTAACAGTTTGCATTTCATTAAACTACAGCCCTAAAATTCAGAAGGCTTAAAAAAAACATTTGGATAAATAGAAACTTAATGGAAGGTGAAAGGTGGACAGACTGTGAAATAAATCCTGACTCCCGTTCTTCTGTGCACCAGCACAGGCAAAGATATGGAAATCACTCGTCTCCTGCCTTAATTACAAAAGGCGCACGTGGAGTGAAGCCGTCAGAGGAAGTGTTTACAAGTGAGCCTCTGTTGGGGATTTTTTTGTTTGCCAATTGTCTGTCTGCGAGCCGAACCCGCTTCCACCTCTGCCACCGCCTGCAAACTGCTCTCGGACAGCGTTTGTGCCTGCAAATCTCAGCTGTCACCCACACGCTATTGTCATTCATGTATTCCTACGCCTCTACGCTGAAAAATGATAAAACGGAAGGGTGGTGGGTGGGTGGTGGGGCGGCAGGGACAGGGGGTGCTAGGCGATGGGAGTGACATGAAAAAGAGGCCCTAACTTGAAAGCTATTGGAAATGACAGCACTAAGCTGTCAGGTACACTGCATGTAGGCCAAAAGCATTACATCACTCTGCTTAACACAAATACAGATATTTATGTGCTGTAGAGGCAAAATGAGAAAACTCTGAGCCCACCTATACGATAATGAGGTGTTAAATTATTCACTGCAACACTATCATATTTTGGCATAATTGACTGAATTCATGAATGAAGTCATGAATAATTTCCATGGAAATTTGCAATTTGTTAATGAACATCATGTCCTGTGTCCATCATGTTAACACTCTATTTTCATGTGTGCGTACGATTGTGGGCATTTTTCTTTATTAATCATTGTTTGTCGTTGTCGTTATTACAGATGTGGCGCATTAGCAGAGCCAGTTGTCCCCAGCTTTACAAAGGCAAAGGCAATGCAACGTGCACTGCAGGAGAGGGTCCCTGAGGAACACCTCGTTAGTCTAAGCCCAGAAACGGGGTCGTTGTACTTGGGTAATGCTCAGAGTAATTGGCAGCACTGAAGCGGAAAGCAGAGAGAGTACATAAAAGACACCGCAGAGATAATTGAACACTTAAGGTGGGTTTGAGGGGTGGACCAGAGCGACAGACCAGTGCCATCATCCTTTCATGGACGGGCGATCTGCACTTTTTCTGCTAATTCACATCCTGATGTTAATGTCTCCATCAGTATGCAACATACATTTGTCGCACTGGCTGCAGGAGAGTTAAGTTCCACCTTCAAAGAATGCAAGCCGAGACCAGATGACGGTAAACACGCACCTGCCCGAGCAGCCCGGATCACACGGTTGTGCTGCAAAATCGTCCAACACATGCTGTCATTACTAAGAAACCAACAAACTCAATCGGACGACTGAACGTTGATGTTTGGATATTTTCAGAAAATCTCGCCTCACACACAACAA
>JBBMOE010000048.1:897581-975589 GCA_037975065.1 Chaetodon trifasciatus | reverse complement strand
GAGAGAGAGAGAGAGAGAGAGAGAGAGAGAGAGAGAGAGAGAGAAGCTCTTGAATGAATGAAGATGAAACAACATTAAACACAAAAGGAGCTGACATCCATACTGATTCATCACTGAGTTACTGAGTCCTCATTGTTTCACAGCATGTCTCAAAAATGAACCTTTGGTACAGTTAGAGGATGAAGACAGCATGTACACGTGCACAAGATTCATACTTTCCGCGTCGTTTTTCACTGAAATGTCTTATGAACAAACCACGACAGACGAAGCCACACAAAGAGCACAGGCACTTGATGCTCTCCTCAGGATGCAACAAAGAGTTCGCTGCCAATTACACAGCAGATGAAAGAATGTCACCAAACTGAAACGGCGTTCTCTCCGACTCTCACTCTGCAACCATGCACACAGAATTTGAAGGAGACCTTTCAAAAAGGCCTCATAAACAAGGGCAGGGATATTACTCAGCGCGTGACTCACAGCGTATTAAGATGAAGAGTGAAAAACAGAAGGTTGAAAAAAACAGGTGGTGCACACAGTGACTGCCAGCTACTGATGCGACCACCCAGCTCTCCCCGGGGCTCAGCAGGTGCCGGTGGTGCTGACAGTGGTGTAGCTGAACTTGGACATGGAGGTGGCCATCGACGTGGCCATGGAGGTGGCGGCGATGCCGTCTTCTCCCGCCTCCCTACTCCTGCACCAGTAGCACTGGCGACAGAGCCGGTTGCGGCAGCAGCAGGCAAAGGTGGACAGCAGGGCCTTGCGGAAGCGCAAGTTCATGAAGCAGTAAATGACGGGGTTGACGCAGGCAGAGGTGTAGGACAGCAGGTGGATGAAGGAGATGGGCGCTCCTGAGAGGGCTTTGGAGGCTGACTTCAGGTCAAAGGCCTTCCAGGTGTTGGCTGAGTACAGGGGCATCCAGCAGATGAAGAAGAGTGCCACGATCACCATCAGCATGCGGACGACTCGCCTCTTGGCCTGCAGCTTGGCCTCCGAGGTGTTGCTGCGGGCACGCTCAGTCTTGGCCTGGGTGGCGCCCGACGAGGCAGAGAGGGTTGGGAGCTCCACGGCGGAGGAGGGTTTTTTAGACACCTGGTTGTAGCAACCATCATCGTCATCATTCGACGCTGTCAGACCCCGTCTGACACCGTTCTTCTGGCCTGTGGACAGTCAGAAAGTTTACATCTAGAGATGTTTGGTGGAATTCAACATATGCAAATGCCAAGTATTGAAGGACAGGATCACAAGTCAGTTTGATTGATGTTAATGGTTCCCTATTCCTCACATTGGCTATTAAAAGATCCCTTAACATTGCACTTTTGATGGAAGTATTCAAATGTTTATCTGAAGTTAATACAAGGCTTCAACATCTAATGATATCTTCAAAGCTTCGTCTTTTTAGTACAACATTCCCTCTGTTTCCCTTAACTGTGTCTCACTGTTGAGCTGCAGTGGAAGGAGAGTCACACAAAGAGAGAATTTTGTACCTAAAATACAAAACTCAGTCTAACTCAGACTTCTGAAGCTGCATGTTAACTTCAGATGAACTTATTAAATACATTTTGCCACAGAGCGAGGACTGTGGATTTTATCCCACACCACTTCCACTGAAAGCACATCATGACGGGATCTTTTAATGGACCGTATGAGTAAAAGGAATTATTAAAGCAGGCACAAGCTCTTTCAGTGCTCACATCTGGCACCTGGAAGTTCATTATTTTTCTGCTCACGAAGGAATAAAATGCTACGTTTATAGCTTAATAGTTGCTTACCGAAGGCTATTTCAGATTGTCTCAACCTTGATGAATCACGCACAAGACTGGACTCCATGGAAACTGGTGCACTTCATGCACAACAGCAGTTACAATTCAGCTGCAAGGATGATATTTCAAGCTATACTTGACCGATTTTTCCCTTTCTATGGGAAATACCAGGTTTAAGACCATGGACATGCTCCACGCAGGCACGGAAAGGAAGTGTATTTTTGGGTGTAACAGGTGCAGAACCTGTAGGTAGCAGCAAAATATGTCATTCTCTGCTTGAGGCAAAACAAACAAATCTCCCTGTTTTATTGGTTTTTCCTGTATTGCCTGAGAATTTGTGGTATATGTTTGTTAGAAAGTGCCCGACATTAACAGTAAAATCCCCAAAATACAGCCAAAGCAGGTGGGTATTTAATTGTAATAAAATTGTGTTATTGTTGGGAGTTATCACGTTTTCCCTGACTTTTCATGAATCCTGCAGCTTCCTGTCTTTCTACTGTAATTCAGTGCAGCTTCATGCAGTTCTATACCAGGTGAAATAGACATGTTTTCATCCACAGTGCGAGTTAAATCAGTGTGAACAAAAAGCCTTTTGCAGTTTGGATTGAATTTATGATGGATCTCACCAGTGGTCTCTCTGCTCTGGCTCAGCTCAAACTGAATGCCTCGGTAGAGCTCTCTGGAGATCAGACCATAGGCTATAATCATCACCACTCCCGGGATGAAGAACAGAGTGAACAGCAGCAGCACATACCTGAAAAGCAGCCAGAATGGAAAGAGAAGCAGAAAAGACAGCGAGCGAGAGAGCAAAAGTCACTTCTAAATCTGAGTTAAATCAGCCTTCAAAACCAGCCAAACACATCAGATTCTCTCGGTGCTGGCTGCAAGACCATCTTCCCTCATGCACCTTCATGCACGTGTTGGAGCTGTGCTGGAGGCCCTGCAGATGGTTGACCCCTCCCAACAGCCCTCTTTAGCTCCATGGTGTCTGGCAAAAGGCACTGCGGCATCCCGGGCCAGCTCTGCAGCTTCTCCCCGCAGGCTATCAGGCACCTCAGCACCCTGTGGTTTAACCCTCCTCTACACTTGCTGTGTTCTTTGGACTGTTTTACCACTCTAAACATTTTGCTGATGCAATGTTTGCATATATCTACAAAGTTTACTTTTTTGCTGCTAGTTAAACTACTGTAACTCTGCATTTACTGGACAGAGTTGTGTTGCAGTAACATCCCTCCTTGCGTTATGCTGTATACTGCAGTGTTTAATATTCTTGTCCACTGCTCTTTTTGCAGCTCCTTGTCCTGTCCTGAATGTTCCAAGGGTATTTCTGGCCATCTTGGTGCTCAACAACAGACATCCAATGGTACCCCAAGGGGACTGAGCTAGTCATAATAAAGGCGGGAGGCTAATTAAAGGAAAAACCTGAATAAATGATGGAGAGGCATGAAAGAATGCAGACACCTCCAAACGGGTGCACTGCATGGTACAATTACTGCAAGAAATTAACATCCAGTCATGCGGTGTGGCATGTGTAACTACAATTACAGCCTCACGGTTGGATGCAGTTAAGTTGTATTAACATCCATGTCTGTCCAGACTAATATAATATATGTAGTGAAGACTTTGAGGGAATTCAATAAAAGGTATTAAGTGTATGTTTTTGGCAAAATGGATATATATCACCAGAAGCTCAATATCAGCACAACCAATGAGCTTGTGGTGGACTACAGTGCTTCAGATGTGGATGTTGCGGATCTAAAATGTTCTCAAATGTGGATGCTTTACACACAGCAGCACAGAAGATCTACACAATCAGCACAGTTTCAAGGTGGATGCCCCAGATGAGTGTCAGCAAATCAGTGATTGACCAAATGCGAAATATGGTGCTATGGTGTTGAATAATGGCCAGAAAATTTGCATCAAATTTAGTCATTATTAGTGTTTAAAGTCTTGAATTCTGGTCAGAAATGTGTTTCGTGAGGTCACACTGACTTTCATCCTTGAGTCCCAGCGGATGTTTGTGGAAAATTTGAAAAAAATCCCTCAAATAACACATTTACGAGAATGGGACAGACGTACGGACGCACGGACGCACGTATAGACTGAGGCTGAAAACGCTGAGCAGTTGATTCTGCTTTTGCATCAAGATGGCAAGAGGAAAAGATCTAAGCGGCTTTGAAAGAGGGTTCATTGTTGGGACACAGATGGCAGAGACTGATCTATCAGAAAGACATCAGTAAAAAAGGGGTTGGAAACTGTGGTGTCAGGACGTGAGAACAGTCCAGAAACAATAACACAGAGAGGGATATTATAGTCTGACTTCACGGCATAAATCCCTCATTACAAAGAAAATGCCCATTTGAGAGTTCAGCGCTGGAAAAACCATCAGCACTGGCCTACAGAGATGCGGGACTAGTCAGAAGAGTCACCTTGACCATATTCTCAACCGAAGTGTTAGATAGTGTTGTCGTGTTGTCCACCACCATCATCAAACATCTTTAGGAAGTGTCCATCCCTCCAACAGAGCCCAGAGACTTGTGGAATCAACACCACGGTGCATTAAAGCTGTTCTGGTTGCATGCTGTGGACCAACACCTTGCTAAGACACTCTTTGTTGGCATTTCCTTTACTTTGTCGCCTGTCTGTATGTATAACCTTTATTAAATGGACAAGCTGTAATGTTCTTTCAAGTTAATTCAAATTACGTGGTGTGAAAGGTACTCTTCCCCAGTTCAGTATCTAGTGATTAACTGGGATCTGCTCTCATGAATAGCAGATTTAAATGTTAGCAGAGATCAAGTGACAAGAGTGGAGTAAAAGAAACCAGAACCTGGAGAAAATGCCAACATGAGGACTCATTACACTTCTATAGTTTGCAGAGTGAGGCAGGCCAGTTGGGCCAGGTAACAAAACCTCCTCAAACTCTTCTGTTGACACACTGCCAGTTTCCACAGTAACACGGTGCATTTTGATGCATGGTAACAACTGGAGCTCAAATGGACACAGCATACTATAGACAGTACACATGGTTATATATATAAAAAACATGGTTAAATATGCTGGAACATTCGACTTTTGTAGCCATTTTCTGCAGCTCCGGGCTGTGAACTCGTCTATTTTCTGTTCATAAATGCTGCATTTTTTCTCGCTCGGGAAGATTAACGATCACGGCTTTCTCCAGTGCTTGGATTGATGACACATCAAAGGAAAAAGTAGTGAACAGAGTAAAGGGGCGAGAACACTGAACAAAACACTGACGGAGAGGAATTTTTGAACATGTACAAAATTCAAAGGGCTCAGAGCTTCTGTATCAGAGTGCAGATACCAGTCTGCATATATTCTATATGACATCTTCAACACAGCTTTCTTTGAACATGCAGTAAAGTACAATGACATAAGAAACCACCTGGGACTATAAAAGCAGACCCTCTATCAGTGACTCAAATCAATAATACCTTCACCTGAAATGAGGTGAACTGATGGGAGAACGATGGAAAAAAGGGGGAGGCAAAGAGAAAAAAGAGGAAACTAGAAAGAGTATGCCATGAATGAAAAAGCCCATGAATGAAAGAAACTGTACAGATGTCACTTTGATGGTAATAAATCTTTGCCATCTGCAGCCTCATCTCCCTTTTGATTCGTCGTAATCAGAGAATGCTCCACTCAGCCACTGATGTCTGCGGTGCACATCAGTCAGCACATGAAAGCGCAGCAGAGAGGAAGAGGCCGGGTTTCATTCATTCTCTCATATTCTAATGTCTTCCTGGGCACCCCTCTGAACTCGGCACAGCCTCTCTCTCTCTTTCGCTTCACATTTAAAAAAGAGGCTTCAGTCAAAGCCTCTCATCAAGGCTGTTTGATACTGTGGAAAATCTGTCCGACAAAAGCTGTCAGGAAGTGAACACGTGGGAATGCGGGAACACCAAAACAACATGGTGGATATCTGTGCTTGTTTTGCCCCAAGGGGGAGGCCCGGATGGAGCTGAGACAGAGGGACACATGGAAAATGCTAAATATTCATATGAGGCTCCCTCCTTTGACTGCTCCCATGTCACCTGAAAGCTACACGACTATCAATCATGAAAGGTGTGTTTGGTTTATATTCATCACCAAAGAAAATGATTTCTGCACTTCAAACATGGCTGCAGATAAGCTCCATCTGTCATGGAAAGACATGGAAACTGGATCACTGCTTTCCTTTGTGGAGATTTGATTTCTTCCTGCTTGAGTTTTAAGCCATGCCAGATCTTTGCAACTATTGGACAGACACACAGTCATTCATGTCCTCCTCAGGAAGACATCTTATACTTGATTTAGTGAGCTCAACTAAACTTTGTGCTTCCTGCTGATTAGCAAATGTTAGCACGGCAACATGCTAAACTAAGATGCGAACATTAAACCTGCTTAACATCGCATGTCAGCATGGTAACTGTGAGCATGCTAGTGCTAACGCAGCCTCACAGAGCCGCGGTGGTGAGGCTGCACACTTGCGGTCTTATTCTGAAACCTGTCAACAAAACTGAGAGCTTTAACTCAACTGCAGGGGCTTTCCTATTCATAGTCGACGAGGCTGTTGCCTAGGGCAACATCAGCTGGAGCGGTGCCAAAGAGGAGGGGGACATCACCTTATCTATTTGTTAGAGGAAATGCAATTAATGCTACTACATGCATACATGCTACATTTTAATGTTGACTGCTGACACTGTGCTGTACACCTGTTGCTGAGAGTTTGCAGACAGACTCTGTGTTGACGGCTGATGCTTGTTATCATAGCTGGTTAAGCTTTTGTGACACACAGTGGCATAAATAAGCAGGCAGTTGCATTTGTCACAAGCAAAAACATCATATCCAGAACAAGGATCCTGCCTCTTTTCAAAACCCTCTTTAGTTCACCCCTCGCTTTACAGTCTCAGGTTAAGTTTCTTCACAAAGTAAAAATCTGCTTCTCAGTTTCGTCTTCTTACATGAAAGATGAGAAGAGTTGATAAAAAATGTTGATACATTCTCCAGAGGTGCCTTAATATTTACCGTGTGCTCAGTTCAACGAACTTAACGAGCAGCAGCCGGCATCTTCGGACTCTTTTGGCCTGGATTTCCCTCTCTCTGCGTACAGGCTATATTCTTGCTGGAGCTCATTTGAGAGGAAGATCCACAGGCACTACTCAGGGCTCAGAAAGAGCTGCACCTTCTCTGCAATATTGTCGGGTACAAAAACGAATTATTTAGAAATGCAATAAATCCTATTTCCAGTCAGTATTTTCCTAAAAAGACGTTTGTTACATTTTTTCCTTGAACTCAGTTTTGTTAATTGTGCCACCCTCGCCCTCGATCCTGACTATGACCGTGACTGTAGGCAATTGCACCAGATAAACCAAGGACATAATGTTAAAGTCTGTAATGATTCACACACTGACATTTGAAAGTGAAGGAAGGAGCTGTACTGAGTGAGCCACAGCCTCCAGATCTGGGATCTATTCTGTTAAATATATATTAAATATTTTACTAATGCAATCCAATTGGAGATGAAGCGTCCACTGCGAGCTTTATAATGTCAACAGAATTATATATTGGAAAATAAAACACAGGCCAGACATTCATCGGCCAAAATATCAAAATGTCTGCTGTATCCAGTGGGTTGATTTGCATCAGCGAATAAGATTATTCATCCCTCCAGAACACCTTTGCAGTTTCTTCTTAATGTAAAACTCCAGTCTGTGTAGAACCGTCAATGCATGAGACTAATAATAAAAATCAAAAATCATTAAGTTTGTCTTTGACTTGACACAATGGGTTCATTAACCACTTTATGACTCTTCGGCGTCGATTCATCATCTCAGACTTTCGTCTAAAAAATGGATGCCACAGCGCAGTGCTTCATTAGGGGAAAAGAAAAGGAGCCATTTTCATACAGAGAGATGGAAAAGGTGTTATGTCCTCTCAGTTTAAGTTTGAACCCCTGACCATGGTGTAATTTAAAAGATAGCCATGATGGGTGAAGATAAAACTGTGAATTAAAACTTGAAAGGGCCTCGTAGTCCGTGACACATCTGGACTTTTGACATCTGAGCCCAGACTTTCTTCCTCCTCCCTCTCACCAAGCAGACTAATTAACTGCTCTCCCACTGCCTCGTCTTTCCCAGAGAAGCTTTACAGTTTGATAAGACAGTCAGAGAAAAGAGAATTCTTCAGAGTGTTCCACCACAAAAGCCCGTCAAGTGGAGAGACGTACAAGGTTTTACCTCGCTCGGCTTCGTCTTCATTATAATTGCGCCATTCTGCAGGAATCCAGGTTGTTTATGGACAGATCTGTGAAAAATCCCTGAGCACTACATCCCAAGATGCTTTAACATATCTGCTCCTTAAGTGTGTATCCATCGACTTGGGATGCTTTTTAACAACAAAGCAGCATTTATTGGTCCTCGGGGGCGTGTTGATGGATGGATGGCTTTCCACCTGGAGCTTTCTCTCCAGGAATTTTTCAGAAGCTTTCCTCTTCCATCCTTTTCGATTTTCAGTCAGGAACAGAGAAACAATCATGTTCATTTAAAATGACAGCAAAGTGGTCCTCATTGATACTGAGGGCAGACACGTTATCTATAGTATCTTTGTCTAATGATCTCGTCTCTACTTTCTGTCTCAGCTCCTCTGTCTTAAGGCCAAACTGTTATGCTAGAAAACTGATCCATTTCATACAGTCTCCAATTACACCTCAATAGGAGCTGCCTGGTCACCTTTTTCTTCCTAAGATACAGTCTCTCACTTAATGATTTCATTCATTTTTCAGACACCTCCTCTGTAGGCACCTTTATGGCTTCAGCCCTGGGGTTGAAGTCTGAAATGACAAGAATTTATGAGCCCTTGCTCCATCATTAGCTGTACTCTTTATCCCTCTCATATTTCCCGCTGGGTAGGCAGAGCGAAAATACACCAAAGGCCCAGTCACACGAACATTTAAAACTGAAATTTTGCAACAAAAGCCATTAATTTTAATAGAATTGTGGTTTTGCTTGCAGGGGAAAAGCAACTTACTCTAATCTTTTATGTCAAGTTTAACTTTGGTGAACTTCGACATGCAAATTTAGACCGTCAGCCAACGGCAAGCTGTCAGTGCTGACTTTTGACATGTTGCACCATCAACATCTGTCTAACCTCCTCCGCGGGATAAAAAAATGTCTTTCACAAAAGAGGAACGGTGGGCAGACAGTTGAGACATGAGTCAATGTGTCTTTTGGACAAATTGTGTGAACCTACTGTTTCATTAGCGACTGAGCTAACAAACAAGCTCATAAGCTTGAAGCCTTTTTCCGCTTTTCGATGATTTGATGGAAATGATGTACAATCAAAGAAGCTCTGAGAGATATTGTGATTGATTGGCGCTAACATGTTCCCATGTGGCTAGCATCTCAGCCATCAGCTCACTAGCTACAGTAGTTTACCAACTAGCCCTGCGAGTAGTCCTGACATAAGCCTCTGGCACTGACGTGGATGAATTCGCTGTATCACTTTCTGGTGTGACCAGGGCTCAACTCGACACAACACAAACTGCAAATGCAGCACCAACTGCTTGAGTTGAACGACTGCAGTCCTGGAATATGACAGATCACTCCATCATTAGCCAGGGCACTGGAAGGCAGCAATCCATTTTACAGCTCCACAGGTAAGCTGAGCCATAGTACATAATGTTTTAAGTTAAAAATCTGTTACAGAAGTTGTACCAAGTGAAAATGACCAAATCAGCATGCAACCTTTTTTTCCAACTTTGATCAATCAGTAGAAAGGCGGTCTCCATAAAAATGAAGCTTCTTTGTGCCCGTCATGATAACGCATAAATTACACAATTACACAGAACCTAAATGAGGCTACATCCACGCAGCTGGAACCCAAAGCCAAGACGACTGTATTCAATCCACCTTTTACTCACGTATACCCTGCTGAGGGTGAAGTGACATCCCTGTTATGGAGGCACGTCCACCATATTATTGTCACGCACGTGAAATCTCTTCACGTGTAAAACAAAAAGGTAGCTCATCGTCATCAACTAAACTTAGTTTGAATAATTAAATGACTGTGCATCCTTAGTGACCTGATAATAAAATGAGTAATGAATGTGCCCATGACAGGATGTAATCCCACCAGTACTCACCAGGTCTGCTCAGCATGCTGACTGGGCCAGTCCAGGCGGCACATGTGGCCAACAGTGCCGTTGGTCTTAGGGAACGACCTGAGGACACTGAACACCGGGTACGGCACCATGATTAGCAGTGACACCACCCAGGTGGCAGCAATGACACGGTAGGCATGGGACTGGGTCTGCCATGAGCGGGACTTCAGCGGGTTACAGATGGCGCTGTATCTCTCGATGGCAATGGCCACAAGGCTGAAGGTGGAGATGCTGACAGAGATGCCTGCAGGAAAGAAAAGACAGGCAATGAGAGACCATTTAGAGAGCTGGGCTGTTTGTCAGCTCATCCAGCTGCTGTATGCCAGGCAAGATCTCAACTCGCTTTACATGCCTTGTATCAAACGAGGGAATATTTCAGCAAAACACTTATATGTCATATAATACTAACACAGGTTAAGAGTTCACCATGAAAGGATGGTTAGGCATATTGAATGAATTGATAAATGTGGTACAGTTCTCCTGTCACCAAGTCACATGTTCCATTGCACTATACACACTGAATGTTGCGTGACTGTGATGCTATTACATTGACAGAATCTGTCACAGAGTCAACAGGTGTAAACAACTAGCCACACGGTTGCGGCTGGTAACAAGTTCTTAACATATCATCAGCTCATGAAGTTGACACAGCAAATATGCTATGAGTTATTTGCACAGCTACTTACACACCCAGCAGATGGAGCAACATGAGCAACTGGCCACCCAAGTCCAATATTCACAGTCCTTTTGGCTGTTTTTGGTGTCCACCAACTCCCGATGGAAATATCTGGCTCCTTAGCTGCCAAATGCTCCACTATGTTCACCAGTGAGCAGTGAGTCACTTACTTTGTCTATCAGCTGTTTGGTGGTGGGTAGGAAGTGTACAGTGGGCTTACAAGAGTTTATTTGCTGAAAACAGCTACCTGTGCCAGCACCTCTGTGACTATTCAAGGACACTGTCTGCAGAGAGTTTATCATGGATTCAGTTCCTTTAGAGACAATCCAAGGCCAGGCTACATTTGCATGCATGAATATACATAATCTAGAGGGGGAGACAAATGGCATTACTAAACCTGTACTGGCATGTCACCAGCAGCTGCAAAGGACCCCCCTAGGAATAATTTCACCACACTGATCCTCTGTCGCTACGAGACGCACGTATTAGTCACGTATTAATCCCCATTCATTGTTCTTTCACAGCGGAAGAACACATCATGTCTAAACCATAGCAGTGCATTATCATTCAAGGGAGGAAGTCATTATGCATACTCCTTTGAGCATGGTGCAATTCAATCTACAGGAACCATATTAAGTGTTTGAGTGGTGGACTGCTCTGTGGCTTGGTTGAGAACAATTGATTCTCTCCGGGATCACCAAAGGCTGATGCTTTCACCTGCAAGCCAATGATAAGATCTTTGTTATTTTCTCCCGTGCGCTGTTATCAGAAACTAATATAGATATTGGCGAGTGCAAAATGTAAAAATGTGCGGACTGGTACCCGGAGAAGAAAGAGAGCTGTGTGGATATTTTTTGTCTGATTTGATGTGAAGTCTGATAGAAGCAAGACGACGGCTTTATCTTAGTCCTGTGCTAATACAACAAAGGAGCTGACTTGTATGGATACTCCAGAACAAAGAGAACATAATTGTCAGAAAAGACATCTGAATGCCTTTTATGCTCTGCAAGCAGTCAGCGAGACTCTGCCGTGCATTATTAAAAGCAGTTGAGCTCTTTGCGAGAGGGGCACTTTTTTTGATTGCTGCTCTGCTGACATGAAACCAGACAGGATACTACATCAAACCAAGCCACTGTGCCCGTGACGCACTCGGATGGAGAAAGATAGTTACATGTTATAACTCCGGCTCTGTGTTCGCTGACATTTCACGGAACATGGGGGTTTTCAAACAGCGAGGCACGCCATGATGCAAAGATACTGCACTACATGAGAGCTATATGTCATGTTCTAAAAACAACAGGAAGTTACCGATTGTAGTTTGGTCCCCTGATTTGGCCCACTTTTCTATCTTGGTATCAAATTTGCATCCTTCTTGGAGTCAGAACTCAAATCTGAACACGCAGATGAATTTTTCGATTTAGCGGAATTCACAGAAAAAGAGACATTTTTTAAGTTCAATACCAAAGTAATCCAATGAAAGCTGTCTGTGTGTGTCAATGGGTTAACTGCAGTCACTAATGATGCCAGTTTGACAAAGAATGTGCCCAAATATAGAATAAAAAACATGGTTCAAGTGGTAGCCCACAGAATAAAATCCACAGCAGCATTATACTTCCTGTTCACATGCCCCCAAAATAAACGTAGACCACAATTATCTACCAGATAAAAGGAAGGCAAAGAATAGAAATAATGAAGAGGCTAAATTATGTTTTTTGGGTTATTCCCTTTCTATTAGTGTGTTTTATAGCTTTCAAATCAAAGGGAGTTTTTCCCTCCGCTGGGGCGATTTTGGAATAATGTTGTAACGCTGAGGGAGAGTCAGGAGAAACTCCATGTATGGCTAATTCTAGTCTTTTTTACCTGGACCGTAGTTTTGCATATTTTGGTGTTTACATGGTAATGAAAGTTTTGGAATTGGTCCAGTAGATTGTCCCAACAGGTGTGAAACAGGCTGAAATGGTTGCACATTATCCTCACGGGCAACTGTACCTGTTGAAGTATGTCCACTGAAAGGTTTTTGCCACTGACAGGCTCAGATTGTGACTGCATCTGGCAATGTTATGGAAAGGATCCCAGATCTGCAGAGATGGACCTTTTTGTTCAAGAGTGAGATCCTTTTTTAAACGGCCATTATAACGGTCTCCTCAAAGCCACCAGACTCCACTGACAGAACCAGTAATTTTACTGCTGTGTCTAAGTTCAGTTGACAGACATGCTCTAAAGGCAATGATATAGCTACACATGAAAAAGAAATGGCCAAAATAAAGCTATCAATTTCCTTTGGTCACACTGTGCAACTTGGATTAGCATTCAGTGGCTTGCTTGCTTGCTCTGATCATAAAGCCACACGTTGGCCTCGGCCCACTGGACAGTGAAGCTGCAGCGAGTTAAAATAATATGGGCTCTTCGATATAAACTTTGGTCATGTTGCACATAAATCAAGACAACCGTATATCCACTATATACCCACGATGTCAGACTTTGGGCTTTAAATGGTGTGTTTTTGTGCTCAGACAGGGAAGGAAGATCACAATGACTGGCTAGCAGGCTCCACCTGTCATCATAGAACAAAGCGTTATAGCTTTGTTTTATGTCAAAGAGCTGTTGCTGTCTGGAGGCCCAACCTTATCCAGATTGACAGCGTTAACTTCCGGTCAACTAGAATAAGCACCTCCAGCTCTGGCTAAGCAGAAGGAGGTGGGTGGCACAGTCAACACGTGCATATCTTAACAGTACACCGGCGCTGTACAGAGTCTTGCACAAAGTCTCTCACGCCCACACATCTCTTTCAAGTGCTAAGCACAGACACAGAGAAAAGACCATATCACACACGGGGGGGTTTCTTTGTTGATGCTTGACGGCGGTCATTGCCCAGCCACAGCGCTGGCTTTCAATGACTGTGGAAATGAGGAACACAGAGAGGTGGGAAATTCAGTCTTTTTCTTTCGTCTCGCAAGCTTGGCAAATAGGAGGAATAATCAAAGCGAACAATAAAAGTAATGAGTAAAGGAAGAAAAGGAAGGAGTGTTATTTATATAGCGCTTTTACAAAGCAAACACACACACAGCAGGATTAAAAGATAAAGGGCATTGTTTGGGAGCAGTAAAAACAACAGTAGGTAAAAGGGAGATAGGTATTCCAAAAGAAACACTATTCAAGGCTTTTTCATAGAATAAAATTTGACATGAACAGAAGTCTCTGTGCAGTAAATACGAAGCTATAGCCATGAGACAGCTAGCTTAGCTTAGCATAAAGGATGGAAACAGGGGGAAACAACTAGCCTGTTTCCTCCAAAGCTCACTAATTAACACGCCACTCACTGACATGTTACATCCATATGAAAACTACTGCAAATAAATGTATTCAAATGCCAAAGTATTCCTTCACAAAGAGATTTAAAAAATGAATTCAAGGAAGGTGCAGTTATCTTTAGGTGTGAGGCATGTTTTAGGAACAGCAATGAAAGAACGGCCCATTCATCTTCACCACCAGCATAAAAACTGCATGAGCAGTCGGGCTATATTGAATTCTTATCAGGCCAACCACCATGAGGCAGCTTTAGCTCATTGTATTTGGCTGAACACATATTTAAGAGCAATTTTTCAGCACATGGATATATGCTGATGAGTGGCTCAGCCTACAGAGCCCCATTAGAGGATGAAGCCTGCGTGAAATAGTGCCACCGGTTTTCAAATGAGTGATGTTTTTGAACGCTCCGCTTATAAAGACTGATCGCTGGGTGGTTGTGTACGTTCGTGTTGAAAGGAAGTGCACTTCCAGCTGATGCATAGCACTGATACTGCGCTGATTTGAACTGATGACACAGTTGCAGCTCAAAGCCATTCAGAGCTGACTGATGTGGTTCCTGTCTGAGGGATCAGATTCTTGTCCAGGAGCACCAGGCCCAAATTCATCAACCCCTTCAACACTTCAGTCCACATGGCCATCTGTTTTATGACTGCACGGGAAGACAACACTGATCTGGGACCAGATCAGCGGCGCTGCTGGACCAATTTGTTTGGGCTCTAACGAAGAGAAACAAAACAGGAAATCTTGATGTCGTACAACACACTTTAACACTAACGCATTAAGAAGTCAGTCGCAGGTTCTCCTTCATATGAATTGCAGGGTTGAAATTAAAAGCTGCAGATAAAATACTTCACGGCTAGTGAAACCCATACACCTCTTTCATTTTACATGTGATATTTAAATACAGAGAAATAAAATAGCTCCCCAATATCCCTGCTGCTGATGTTGCTACATTTTCTGTGCCTACCATAAAGAGAAAATTAAAGCCCATGATGTACGTACGCCTCGCATGCCTCAGTTATTGCTGCACAGCTCATTCGAGTTGAGTCTTCAGACAGCCGTGCTGGTCAAAGCTTCACTGTCTGACACTTGGTAAAACTGAGGAGAGGTGATTCTGGACAAGGTGCTGCCAAACTAATTACCACTCGACTAACCAACTAAATGCTGACAAATGTCCCCCCAGCACTGTATTTTCTCTTCTTCGAATAAAAAAGAAGCTCTAATCCCTTTTCTTGTTCATTAAACCGGCGTCAGGTGAACACGCGGCAGGCTGCTTGATAACTGGCTTTTGAGCGAATCTGTGAAGTTTGGACTTAAGGGTCTCTCAGCGCACCTCAGCCTGGGAGAGGAGATTTACACTCCGCTCCTCATTCTCTGAGTGTTCAGTTCAAGGTAGTCCTGAAGAAGCCTAAAGGCATTAAAAACTTTCCAAATAGAATTACTGTTGCCAGATGCAGCCAGTTCTGTAAAAGTTTGCTGGAAGCTGCAAAAACCCAAATTTGAATACTTTATGCAAACTGTACCTCCAGGGGTGGGTGGGGCTGGGGGCTGGCGGAGTTGCACTGACAGACTGTGCTGGTAAGTTGGTTCGTAATTGCATCATATGACCAGCAACAAAAACACAAACACGGATACAGAAACGTGATTTAAGACTGCACACATACAAATGCGCACAGCCCGAAAATGACAACATCAATCTCATAACTGCCAGCGAAAGAGCACGGGGGCTATGATTCACATGATTATCGAGCCACGGGCTGCACGGGCGAATGGGTGAATGGAAGGATGGATGGTTTATTATGTGTCTAATGGTCATGTGCTAACAGAGGTACTTGCAAAGGGCAGATGAGCTTCCCGAGCAGGATTACCACAGAATCAGTGGGTGAGGACAGTGTCAATGATCCTGTGCATTGATTGGCTTTGGCTGACAGGGGTCCTCACTCATGGGAGGCTCAGATCAGACAATTGGGGAGGTTTGATTGATGTGGGATTTTACATGCAGATATTTGTCGTTAAGCAGATTGACAGTGTTTTGCTGCAAATCATTCAACTGGACAATTTTCATGTCGAGAAGTACAATGACTCTGTGTCCCGTCTGTGGGCAGCACGAGACATGGTTCCTTCTGAATTACTCATTGGTGGAGTGATGGTCCAGGCACACATGTGCAGCATTTGGAAGTCATATGCCTACAAGAAACACTTTGATGAGTCACAAGTACGACAAATTAAACACACACTGTTCTTTAAAGGTAGAACTAATAATATTCAGCTCTCTGACAGGATGGGAGATAAGAAAGAAATGCAAGGCAATGGAAGCTGATGCAGAAAAAGAAAAAGTCTTTCACCTCTGTTATGACTGCTTATATATTGTAGGTGGTGGGGCTGCATTTAAAGCAGCAAAATTTCATGGCAAAATCAATTTCAATGGCTTTCAGTCATATGAAGTAAGTCAGCTCAAAGTTTTTGCATCAGCTTTAACTTTGCTGAACTCTGGCAGAGCTGACCTTTAAGGGAGTCAAAAGTGGAGGAAGCTATCAATGGCGTACATCATCCACTGTAATTTAATTTGCTGACCGCAAGAAAAAGTGCATCAGTGCATCTGCTGTGCAAAGAAAATAAAATGTTATGGCAGTTTTTTGGTAGCTGAGTAAGGAACAACTATCACATTCACAGCAGAGGACATCCTGGTCATTATTCACAGTCAGTATTCATATGGCTCAGTGATTCATCATTTGTTATCAGTTTAACTACTCTGGAGCCTTTACCTTGACTGAAATGCAAAGCATAAGACAAAGTAGCAACAAAAAGTGTTGTATTTAAAGTCCACAGCAGCTGCCCCCCTGCCCTCCTCCTTATCACAGCTCAGAGAACCCAGTAATTGAAAAGGAGATTCAGTAAGCCTGTTCTCACAGATGGTGCATTGCATTTCTGAGACAATAATAGGATCGTGGACTTCACCATTCAATATCTCTTCTCAGCCATTCAAAGCTCAAAGTGAAGCAAAGACGGAGAAGGACCGCGGCGGATCTCGTCTGACTCAGGCCTCACGTGGCACCTTGACTCTGGCCTGATGGGAGCCAGCTCATCACTAAGTCACACTCCTGAAGATGTGTGACTGTTCGAGCACTTTCAACGCGATGGTTACCTTCTGACAGGCAAAATGAAGCCCGGAAAAAAGCCTCTCTGAAAGACAGGCTCTTGTTAGATATGGAGCAATTTCCAGGCAGGATTCTTAAGCTGGGGCACATTTCCTGATCGGCTGCCAGCTGTAAGAAAAGGACAGATTTCTAGGTTTGAACAAAAAAAACCCCATTAAGCCAGTCACTGAATGACCAGCATGAAATTATACGATAAATTTGATCCCTCCTTTGTTCATGTCAGCCCTGTTTAGTGTGACTGGAGCTTGTTGTTCATGATTTTGGAAAGAAAAGGCCTATTTCATGCACCTTGAATTAGTATTTAATTTAAACATTACATGCAGAAGCGATAACTGCTTACAATTCAGATTTTTAGAAACTGTCTCCCAAATGCAACACATGCACCAACGAAACATTTCTATTTGTTTTATTTTCTATTTCCACTTTTGTCACTTAACCTCTCGTCGGTATTGCCAGATAAAAACACAGCAAGCTCAACATAGTAGACGATGCATATATTATCAAAGTTGTCAACCAGTCTGGTTGAAGAACACGTTTGCAATAGCTTAGCCTAGCAGCCATAGCGGCGGGTGTTTGGTTATGGGGTAGCAGCACTGCATAAATTCAAATGATCTTTTAATAATCGATCAATGAATGCATTGGTTAGAAATCAAATTATGTGGATTATGCCAGAGCAAAGATGATCTTTAGCATGGATGAGCCTTGCTCAGATAACTGACTCAATATTAGTGCAATAAGTAAGATTTTTACTGCCCCCAAATACACAATGATTTTATTGATCTGTGCCATGCCCTCCATGATTAATCTGCCAGCTGGAGAGATTTGACTCACTGCTCAGCTTTGAAACTGATCTCCACTCCATCCCTTATTTCAAAAACAGAGGAAACTGAGCTGTTTGAGTTTACTGTGATGCTCAAATGTTGCGGTTCGAAATGAATTCACCCTCACCCATAAAGTAGGTGACGGTCTTGCACATGGCGCCTCCGAAGATGAAGTCCTCCAGGATATTGGGGATGAGGGTGAAGGGCATGCAGAAGATGGCCATCATGAGGTCACTGACCGCCAGCGACAGCAGGAAGGAGTTGGTGACGGTCCGCATGCGCTTGTTCAGCATCAGGACCACGATAATCAGCAGGTTGCCGAAGACGCTGACCAGGAAGATGAGCGAGTACAGCAGGATGCGCAGTGAGTCCATCTCTGACAGAGAAAAAGAGAGGACGTCATTTATAAGATCTGTTTTTGCGTAGTTCAGCTGATCAATTAGAGGAAGGAAACCCGTTTCCACAAGTGAATTACACAGCTTTGAATTAATGGGACACACTGAATAACTGCCATCTGTCATGTAATATATGAACTTCTTTCATCAAAACCTCTCAGTGTGCTCATGTAGGTACCTTTCTTGGAGTCATGAGAGACAACCAAATGTTTAATGTTACTGGGAACAGCAGTAAATAAAGACGAGGAACCTGAAGGAGGCGAAGACTGATTGATGCACTAAATGAACTGGCCGATGGACAAAGCAGCAGCTCTTCTAATCATTCAAGAAAGCCACATATTAAAGGAGACTAGAGATAATAAAATAAGAATATGAATGATTACATTTTTTAATGAATAAAAAAGTGCAAAACATAAAAAAAAACAAACAAACACAGAATAACATCAATACATGAAGAGAACAGCCTGTTTTTCACCTGGGAAATAAGACTCCAGTCACGTACACCACACCAAAGTCTATTACAAGACAGAATTACTTTGCATAATCAACACTTTTAAGTTGTGCTTGTGTCAATATTTTCTTCCTCGCCCCATGAGCCAAATGTTAATTGAAATAATGACACTGACAGAAAAAGACGGAGACAAACAACATCATCAGTGCGGAACAGACGGTGCCAAGTAGAAACCTGGGAATACGAGCTCGAAATTACAGAGTTCCTATTATTCGCATGATTGACATCTTTCCCTCAACTGGCACCTCTGTTTGTATTCAATTCATTTAATCCATTAAATTCCATTTAATCTAATAAGCAACGGAAATACGAATCAAAGAAACAGGGGCAGGCAAAGCGGTGGCATGGACCCCATTTAATCTGGTTGGCCACCCCTGGTGTCCCTCCTGCAGGAGTGCTGTCTCTGTGTGTGTGTGTGTGTGTGTGTGTGTGTGTGTGTCTTCCAACATTAACACATTAGGATGAGAGAGGGTGGCTGGGAAATAAGGTGAAAAAAAAAACACGAGAGCCACAACAGACTTGTCTCTGAGCCCACAGATGATAGCAAATTAGCAGTGCTAACATTAGCAGCAGCGGCAACAAATGAGCAAAGGGCAAAATGAGTGGATCAGCCATCCTGCTCCAATCAGCAAGAGAGGATGGATCATGCATCACAGGCACAGGGAAGAAAGCTACTAAAGTCACATTAGGTACGTTTTGTTTGGACAACTTGTAAATTAATGTTGCAAAAAACGTGCAAAATGACCACAAACACACACAAATGCGTCTGCTCTTATGTAGGAGGTGTGGAGGACTTTTTACACGTCATATGCAGGGCTCCATTAGTTATAAAGTTAGAAAAAGCAACTATTTATTTGACTGAAACATAGACAATGTAATTATTATTAATGTACAGTTTATTATTGCCAAGAACCATAACACATTTTTAACATTTTACGAAGGTCCCCCTCACATGAGGTTTCTAAACCCGCCCCTGCATAGAAAAAACAGAACATTTACTTTGTGGGACTATCACCTGACAGATAAAACTAAAAACGAAACAGTTTCCTTCCTTCAGCTCGGCCACAGAGCTGAGCATCAGCGAGAGCAGGACGGCCCAGCCAGAGGGTTTCTGGGATGCTCTCTTCACTCACACCGGCCTGTCATAGCGCGTCTGTTTGAGAATGAGAGCATCTAACTGGACAGGGTCGGGGCAGGCCATGTGCTGCGCTGACTGAGTCCTCTGATTAAAGACAGCGACATGGGACGAGTCTAAAGGTCTGCAGCAGAGCCTGCAGACAGGGCGCCACACATCACCTCCAGGGCACACGCACACACGCTCGTCATGTGGACTGGAAGCAGGACGCACAGTGCTGTATGTTCAGGTAGTTCTTGCTCATAGGTTGGCTTAAAAATGTGTTTTTGTGCCACAGTGAGTCGTGAACCAAAGAAATGGTGTGTTGATGATGTAATGTGGGCTGTGTCATTTTATTTTCTGAATTTCATTTTGTGCTCCCATGAAGAGGCATGACTTGGATCTTGAATCACAATATTTCAAAGAGGACATCCCTGTTTTGCTTCTCTCTATTCTCACTGGTACAACACAATACTGAAATCATTTCTTATTTGATTTAATGATCTTGATACAAGGTGTTTATTTCAAATACAACAACACCATATATTTTGTAATCTAAACTGTATTTTATCATCATTTTGTCATTGAGACTGGGAGTGTGGAACAACATGTGTTAAATCTGAGAGCTTTAGAAGGGCAAGGCTAGCTGTTTCCACCTGTTTCCAGTCTTTATGCTAAGCTACGTATAAGCCACGCAGCACACTGACGGGAATGTTGATTTAGGTGCATTGTTCTATAAATATCAAATCAAATTTGTACATTTATCGGGCAATCAGTGGAGGAGCTGGACAGCAAAGATAAAAACAGACGAGATGTGGATTTGAACCCAGGACACTGCAGGTTGCATGTTAATCACCGCTGCCACCCGAGAGGCCCAGCTGCGCTCCAAATATGAATTATTCTTTTGATAAGAAAATCCTCTGATGGCTTTGTAAGCCGTTTCATCAGCTAAAGGTTGACGCCACGGTCAAGTTAAAACAGCACAAGCAACATAAACCCTGTTTCAGTCACTGGAAGGTAAATCGGCAGAGCAGGTATGACAAGAGGCACGGCGGCATCATGTATGCATCATCAAGGTATGCATGCATGAGGTCAGCACTTGCTTATGAGACATCCTGCACAGACAATGAGCCCTCACTGGCTCAGCAGCTTCTGTTGTGTTAGATTTTGTGCAACCCAGCCAGGTAAAAATTGAATTATCTATTCATTGAGCACCAGCGGTATGTTGGCTCCCCTGTGCCCAGCAACTGCAGGACAATGCACTTTGGCATCATTGACTCCCTCAAGCATGACAGCTGTGTTCAAATCCACGGGCATCTTTGAATGCATCACACTGAGACGCTCGTATGCAGCAGGAGTTGCTGACGTGGAACATTTTAGCCGTGAGCCGTGGCTGAGAGACGACTGAAGCTTAACTTAGGGTTGTGTCTCTTTATTTAACCTTTACTGTGTATCTATTGACTGCCGCTAAGCAAACTGCATTATATTTCCCTGCACGGATCATTCAAGTTTCATCACTTTACTTTGCCTTATCTTTCAGAAAGGATTAGCACGACTTCACAGGGACAGTAAGTCATTTGAAAGCCGAGGAATGTGGAGTTTTATGCATTGATGGAGCTGGATCTCATTCTGATGCGTGAATGACTTCTAATAAAGATCATTAATAATGGGCAGGAAAAATTTTAGAGGTGATATGAGTGATATGGAAAAAAAAGAAGAAGAAGAAGCGGCACAGTTCTGAGCTGCTTTTAATCAAAACCTCGCCATGAGGCTGTGTTTCAAACCCAGCCCCTGTTGGATGATGAAATGTTCAAAATGAAGCTCCATCTAAATCTGATGTTACTCCTAATTACAAGTGAGCAGAAAGGCCTTTGGACATGAACCTGTGAAGCAGTAGACATGAGTCAGGAAATGAGTCCTGAACTTGTGGGAGTCAGCAACTAACTCCCTTTTCTCAAGTACTTTTCAAGCAAGAACGAAGGTCACGCCTTCACTGTGCAACACGGAAACGAGCTGCAGCTGACAACGTTTCTTCACCATTGATTCATCTGTTTGCAAATAAATTGATTGAACGCTTATCGTGCGCAATATTCGATCAATACACCGAGTGAGCATTCAGTGTGTGAAACACAGACATCACAAACTGACAGAGCTGGAGGCGACGTCTTCAAATTGCTGGTCTTGTCCAACCAGTGGTGTATATTAGCAGCTAATGGAAAGAGGAGACACGAGGAATCATCAAGGGATCAGGAAATGTATCATTGATTGACTTTTCTGTAGCGTTTCCCCAAATAAAGGACCAAATCTTCTCCCGGTGACAGGTGAGAAATGGTCAAATCGAAGATAAGATGATTTTCTCTGTATTTATTGCATTTTTTTTTATTGCTTCGCTGACACTGACATTGTTCAAACCATTTTTATCCCAGCTGATTGGATGCTTTTGGCAGGAAGGTGAACAAAAACAAACCTCTGTGACTTCAGCTAACAATAATGAACTCCTGTGCCCTTTGCTGTAATTTGCCTTCTATGGTGTTCATCTTCTACACAGCACATGAAGAAATTGGCTGAATTGAAGTCGGGCCACGCTGTGTTTTGAAACTGATTCATTTTTCTCTGAAAGGCTTTCCAAGCACAAGGACCTGCTGGTTATTACATATAAACATTTGTTTGCTTATAACCATGAATGGTTGTGTTTTGGAGTCTGAACTAGTAAACACTCCAAATTGTGAATAAACCACTACAAACACACTTGCTATGAATGTTTCCTCCGTGTGGACGGCTGCTTCGAATGCCCATTTTGTATGTGCGCTGCCAATAAGTCACTAGCTTACATCACGGAGCGCTAAATAACTGCCTTTATTTCCTATCATTCTTTCGCTGGTTGTCACAGCTAATCAGATGCTGCCTCTTTTCAAACCGCAGCTGTGAGTCCAGAGAGTTTATCGCGTGTCTGGCACCCTTACAGATTCAATCAAAAGATTGGGATCACGACAGCTCGCTTTTAACCTCTTCCTCAAGTCCAATCGCAGAGGACTGATTTCACCTTTTGGCAGACGTGCTGTGGTTTGTCACCATATACAGGTACCTTTGACGTAACATGTCACCCTATAGGCCTTTTTAGTCACACACTGCATTTCTGGGTCTTAACAAAGTGGTGCAAAACAAATCTTTTGACAGTAATTTAGGATAGTGCTCAATGTGCAGAAGCTGATCTCTGTATCGCATTCTATCACTGTAATGAGGCAAGTTACTGTTACTGTCAGCACAATTACACTCAATTAGTTTCCACCCTGCCATCCCATGAGAGAATAATATTGATCCTACACTTCCTTGGATTTTTTTGTAAGCTGGAGAGAGCTCAGCACATATTCAATTACCCACGAGGCCTTGTCAGACATGTATGTTGGCTTCAGAGGCCTCCTTTCTCTGCCACATGAATACATTCACTGACATATTCAAAGAAATTAAAGTGAACAGTTTAACACGAAAGCACGTAAAGAAACAAACCGTGAGACAGGTAACCAGTACTCTTCATCATGGATAATGGCAGAATGGGACAATCAGCTTGATGGCAGATAGCACATGCACCGTAGGTGTGAGCTCATGTCTATTTTAAGTAAAGCATTTAGCAGTCAAACGGAGGCAGAGTCAGCGCGCTGCAGCCTCTCCTGGGGGTGACAAATTCAGTAAATCCCTGTCCATTCTGCTGTCTCTGAAAACACCAACTGCCTGCCAATGTTCATGCTGGCTGCAACCTTGGAGCTCATGTTCCCAGTGAGTGTGCATACCAAATACTATGGTATGATGTGTGGAGACGCCTCAGTGCCCAAGAATAATGGCTGCATGTTGCATTAAGAGTTTTAATTAAGAGATTTGTGCAACTCATCTCACGATTCTGCAAAGCCCGGCATTACTTTCAATGAATGTCTAAATCCAGCATTTTTGTAAACTCTCACGAGGTCCAGCCTCTTCTTAAAGACATGCTTTAATAGTCAGGTGACCGACAGTCAAAACTGTGCCTGAAGGCAACTGTTGGACATTAAGTGTACTTCTTGTCATCATATTCTTTTGAAAGTTTTCAATCTCCCTCTTCCTGTTAAGTTTCCTCACTTGCTTGTTTTGTGGATCTGAGACAGCCACACTGCTCAGTGTAATAGACTCTGATGGATAGACGGTGCAGAGAGGACATCCACTGACCACAGGGTGGAGGGGAGGCGGGTGAGTCAAGATTCCAACCTGCGATACACCTACGCTCAAAGAAAAACTCACATTAAATCAAAAATGGTTCCATGTGCTATAGATGCCCTCGAACAAGGCAAACCTATGTTGATGTTGTCGCTATTTGATCATGTGACCACACGTGCGCTTCATAAATAGGAAAAAAGGGAGTTTCCTCATTCACTTCAGTACAGCCTTATTGAAAGCAACACTTCGTAGCCACAGGATTAGAGGAGCTGCATCTGAAGGGATTGCCTTAACTAATTAAACATTCAGCCGAGGTGTTTGCAACTCGATTTCCATAAATCACAACGTAAACAAAGCCAGCAGAGAGGCACCGGTGTTTCCAGAGGGGACACAATGCAGCGCAATTACTGATTGGATTTTCTCAGGACAGTCCTGACCTTTAAGTTTGTGAGAGTCAGACTTCACAGAGTAAAAAACAAACAAATGAAACACTTATTTGTTTTTCAGAATCATTAAACCTCCCCTTTGTGTGTGGTTGCACAGGGGTTGACAGTCCTATAAAGAAGGGCTGCTTTTGTTTGTCACTTGTACTACACTGGAGAGTCCCATGTCTGAGGATTAACCGACAGTGAAATTGAGGCTACTATGATAGCACATAACCTCATAAAGCTCCGGCCCGGCCAGTTAATAAAGCCGGTGTGCAGACAGAGGACACTGCAGCTCAATACACCTATTGCATGGTTGAGGGAGTGTTGCACAGGCTTGATGGGATCTATATTTGTGCTGTCACGATCTGTGATCCATGCCCCGTTTGCCGGGAATGGACTGATGAGATAAATGCATTCAAAGAGTATAATCTCTTCTCTTTTTCCTTTTTTTAATGCTCTGGTATTGTGCACAATAGGCAGCAGCTCATTATCAGGCAGGAGGACGCTTCAAATAGTTTGTACGCTCAGTGTTCCCAATTATTTGTTCTGATTACCATGATCGTGTTATGACAGTCGACATCAACTTACCCAAAAGAGATGCTGATTATATCTGCAATACACCGTCACAGAAATTGGTTAGCTATTAGAAAAACTCCTGAGCCCTCTGCAGTAAGTCTTTTTTACCTATAGCTGAGGGCGACTGGTTGACCCCTCTCTGAAAAATGAAACAGAGCTCATTTAATGCTTATGAGATCCACTTCATGATAACTTATTTCACATGCACTCAAAAGGACGGGGTGAGCTCAGCAAAGTGTCACTTTGAATCAGCGGGGGGCGGAGAGCGTCCGAGCCGAGCCAAGGTGCAGCTGCAGATGTTGTTCCACATGAGCGGGGCCCTGTCTGGGCTGAACTGCTCTCCGGTGAGTACGATAACGTGATGTCTGTCGGGTGTTGTTTCATTTTTTTTTTTTTTTTCTGCGCTTGTGGGAGTTTTACAGCCGCTGCTTCAGTTGTCGCAGCAACGGCTGATCACAAGAGGTGGAAGAAAACAGGCTGCTTTCCACTTTTAACATGTCAAGACAGATTCCAAAGGATACAGTGACCGTTTGGCGATTTAAATTCACCTTTTGCTGTTTGAATTCGACACGTGTGCAGTTTCTAAAGTTTGTTTGTATTTTGGCAAACTGGAACCAATGAAAGTTTGCCGGATTAGCCATTAGCAGCTCCTGTTTGCAATGTACCCATGGATGTACAGACAGCTGTCACATGACTGATTTGATACTGATGAAATCTGATAATGATGCTTCTCAAGGAGGTTCTGATTTTTCTAAAGAACTTCTTTCTTTCTATGATTTCTAAGTGGGTATATGGACATTTATTCACGATAGACATCTGAGGTTATCCTCTGAAAACGGAAGTCACACTGAATCAATAACATGTGAATCATGTCTGGGTTATGACTCTGAGAAGGAGTGCGATTACTGACACAAACTGCAGCACTTCCGATTTCAAACTACCTCAATTGCCTCAGTGAGCTGTGTGTTACAGCCACTGCTGCAGCTCCCACTGCTAACCTTATGGGTGAGTGGGCCAAACCAGCAGGCCAAACTCCAGTAAGTGATTTCCAGGCGTTTTCAGAACACGTGCATGCGCCTGTCTCTGTCCATTCACACAGTATCTTTGCCTCACATTTCTCCCTCCACAGCTCTCCCTCAACTCCCTAAAGAGACACACCTCACACTTTGAAAGCCTGTACACTATGCATAGTAACTAAAAGAGGAAGGAAAGCAAAACAATACAGGCAGGGAGGGAGAGCAGCAGAGGAATGAGCAGCCTCCAGAGCATGTAATCGTTTTACATATCATCAGCAGTCTTCAGTCGGTCGGAGGTACAGGCAGAGTTGTGTAACAAGATCATATATAAACACTTCAAGTCATCTCCACCTTTTAAATGTTTGTAGGCTGTGAAGAGCTCCAGTGTTGTCAGCAACCTGTTCTCTGATTATGCATCAAATCTTCATCATCATCAAGTCCTCCACATAGAAAATAAAGCCTCAATTCACAATTTTTTATTTTAACTCTCGTTGCTTCATGCGCTGGTCCAAGCGCACAATGTGCAAATGTGTCAAAATACTTTTGGGATCTATTCTGATCAAACTTCCGCTTCTATAAAAATACAGTGAAAAGGATCATTTTCTGCCACTATCAAAAGGAGTGCCCATTTTACGACTATATGTTAATTATATTTTGAAACCTTTTTCTGAGTTAAAACAAATGTAAAAGTCGAGTTTCTGTGTATCAGAAGTTCAGTCCTTTGGCTTGGAAAAGAACTTTTTCTTTTGGACTCTGATTGCTTTGGTGCTCTGGTCCAACATATACAATCTAGAAACACATGTAAATATTTCCTCTGCTTTCTTTGATTTATTTTGATCAAACTGCTGTTATTGTTTCTGCAAAGATAAAATGCTTCACTTCCTGTTTACAGGTTGTAATAGAGCTGAAACGATTATTCATTTAATCATCTAGGTTTGTGATTGTTGTTCAGACACAACAAGCTATTTAATGGCAACTGGGCCTTAGGAAACTATCATAGGCATTACTCATTAGTTCACTTTTCAGAAGTTTTATAAACCAAACAAGTGATTGATTAAAAGATAACAGTCTGCAGATGAATAATGAAAAATCCATAGTTGCTCCCTAGATTATAGATGTGCGAGTTTCCTGAAAGAGTTGAGAATCATTGCTCAAAACGTGTGATTTCTGCACATTTTTCCAATATAATCAACAAAAGAAACTTTTTTTGGATTCAGAACAGAAAGTATTTTTTCACTGCATCAGAAGCTGCACGTGAAGGACGAAATTTCCAATTCAATGAATTGTACTGGGGTAGTTCTACAAGTGGAAGGGGGGTGGGGCTTTAATTTCCTGTCCCGATTCTGAAGTAGCACATCTGAGAGCAATAACACTGCTGCATATTCAGGCTCCATTGCCCCCACTGGATTAAAGGGAGACAGCAGAAAAGGAATAGGTCCATCAAGGATTAAGGTGAATAAAAAGAAGACATGTGTGTGTCACCTCAGAAGCCAAAGAGAGAGAGAAAGCAAGCAATCTGTCCACAAGACATTTCACTTTGTCAGACACTGAACAATGCCCCGCAGCTTTTGATTGCTCTCCAGGTAGATGAACCTGCACTGCTGATGATGTTCCAGCATGCCTCCCGTGTGAGGTCAATAAAAGGAATGCAGCACAGAAGTAGGAACGGCTGTGAATAATTTAGTGGGGGGAGATTTGGAATTTTCTTGATACTGCAGCAGTGGCAGGGGGAGAAAGAATTAAAAAAAAAAGAAAAAAACACTCCCACGTTCAGACCTCATTACCCAATCAGCCCTTATTTTCCACCGGTGTCCTGATAGAAGACAGCTCGAGGGCCGTATCTCCAGACTGGTGTGGGGTTTAATCCCCTCAACTGGTACTCATCATTTTGAGAATTATAAGTAGAAAAATAAACATTGCAAATAAAAAACAGCCTCTCACACTGTACTCACACAACACTGCCGCTCACCCTGACTGCGGCGTTATTGACTGAGAGAGAAGCAGCCGTAAATTGGGATGCTTGGTGATTGATTGCATACAATGAGGCTGAGGAGCTTGATTTAAACAAAACTCCTCACTGAAAATCATTTCAACGTCAGCTCGGTGATCAGGCAGGGAGTAGAAAAATGAGTACATCGGTGACGGTGAGGAGGTAAATGGGCATCCAGTAAATCAGATTACATTTTTAAGCAGGTGATCAGTCATAGGTGGCGGTTTGTCATTAGAGGAAAACAACATTATCAAGCTGAGGAAAAGCTAACTGCATCTTTTCTGCCAAGTGGCTGGTGCTTTTATTTTGTAGGAAATATCTCATATAAACTTATTTTTATGGAAAAGAAGAATAAAAATAGATTTTTTTTTCAGAGCCAACATGCTAATTGGAAACAATGACAACGCAATGCAATATAAGACACAGATTCAACCAGTTTAACAAAACAATAACACCTTGGTGTTTTAAAACCCATCTGTTTGGGGCCAGATGTTGCCCGACTGAACCACTTCAGGGTGTCATCTGAAGCATAAATACAATTTCACACCTCAGCTTGGGTGATTCATGAGAGGCAGCCTGACGTACAGCAGATGCGAAGAGAAGGAGGAATCTTACCTCTGACTCTGGTGGCCGGTCTGGGGAGGACGGAGCCGTTCGTGCAGCTGATGTTATAGTCGGTAACTTCCATGCTGAGGTTCCCCTGCCCCATGCAGCCCGCCGACACCTCCACCGCACTCGCGTTCCCCGCCTGCAGAGCCATCCTCCCTGGGAACAACGGACGATTATGATGAGTACTATGACACCTGAGCGGGCTGTTTCAAACTGCAGAATCAACTTGCCGCCGTCGCCTTTTCCTTCATAACAGCCGGAGAAGGCGCGTTGTGAAACTTGGACAGCCCAAGCTGGAGTTCAGTAATTAAAAAAAAAAAAAGAAAAAGAAAAAAAAAAAGATCTCACACCGTGGAGTGACTGGAGAACAGGCGGACTGTGGCAGGTTAATTGACGAGGAGTCGTGAGGGAAGCCCCGTGAACGCAGCACGGCGCGCACAACGCAGAAGCCCGACTGTGAAGGAATGAAGCTGCGCTGCTAAGGCAACTGAGGCACCCCCCCCCCCCTTTCACACATACACTCACACTCTGCCTCTCTCTCTCTCCATTTAACTCACGACTGTCACTGTACAAACAGTACACCAATAAGCTCCTTATCCATAGCTGCCAGGGAGGCTGGCACCAGGTTCTTCTCTCCGGACTGAGAAAATGACTTCAAATTGCAATCTAAGTGGCACTGCAGGTTAAGTGTATCGTGGAAACGCTGGAATTTCTTAAAATGGGCTAGAAGTGCATCTCCACTCACGCTACTCACTGAGTCTATTTTTGATGGATGAAGTGTCAATGTGCACAAAGAAGATCAAGCCAGATAATGCGCTGCAAGCGCGATGACTGGGGGATCCATCCGGTGGACTCCTGGGAGTCAAATGCTATCAAAATGACATATCAACTGTACAAGGAAATACATCAGTGTGTCACTGAAAAAAATGGCCATTGGAACATTATATATCGATAAATGTGATCTGATAGAGTGTTACTGATGAATCAATGAGTAGCTGGTTGGGGTTTAGCTGGTCTTAGCCAATCTATATGCAGTTATATACAGTATAGTGCAGTATTTCCCAGCACTAGAGATCAGGCAACCTACCAAAGGTCACAACATAAATCTGAGGGCTTGTGATATGATTAGTAATGCAGGAAAGAATAAAAAAAAAAAACAAAGTTCTGCGCCAGAAGTGTGGATCCATTTTCTCTGGACTTTGTTTTTTATGAAACATTGGACAATTTTCCATATTTGTGGCTCAGATAGTTATTTAAATGAGACCATCTGAGACATTCAGAGGGGGAAATCACTGTTTGATGGAAACGCTAACAACTCATCCAACTAGACACTGCATTTTTGGAAGGGGTCAGCAACTCAGCGCAGTGGGGTAAAATTGGTACCTTAAAATGGAAATATGCAAATAAAACTCAAGTACATCAAAGTTGTACTTATGTAACATATTTCAGGAAATAGCTACTTACTTTTCTCCACTGAGCCGAGCTGTTTCATATTTGATATAACTTCAGTATCTGATTCCTGATCTCTGATAGAAATGAAAGATGGGGGCTCCCAAAGCAACAGCAGCACCCAGGGCACCATAAAAACTTAGAGCAGCGCTGTCTGAATGGCCCTCTTGGTTCTCAAAGTTTTATAGGTCTCCCTTCCTCAATTACAGAGTAACTGTCACCAGTTTTGTTTGACCTCGTCATTCCTTCAATTGTCTTAATTTCATGTACCATTCAGCGGATCGATAACAGAACAATCTCTCTCCCTCAAAGAGTCGATGTTGTTGATTTCTCTGTTGTAGTGAAAAACCTCGAGGTCTTCCAGGATGTCAGGAGGGATCATCAGTGGGACAAAGAGCCCCAATTCTGCAAGGTGTAGAGGAGAGTATTGGGTACTTTTTCCCAAATTGTCTTGTGATTTAAAGTGGAGGATGGCACCGTGGCTGTAAAGTGTTTCTTTGGTACAGGAGAAGATATTGCACATCCTGTGTTTTTAATAAAAAGTGCTTCACTGTCACTTTTACACTGTTTACACTTTGACTGTCTCAAATGATTTCTTTTAAAATGGAGGTTTTCTGTGTCGCCTGTGGATCAGCTGTGAAATTTTCCATTTGGCGGTTTGGCTGACCTTCAGGAATAAGGTGAGAGGTTCAGGGACTCTGGCTGTGCAGCACGATGGCTTTGTTTATGGGGAACGGTCTCAGAGTGCCGCCAGGTTTGATTCATGGTTTGCCACTTGAGAAATGACTGTGATGCTTTGAAAAACGTCTAGAGGCTGTGGGGGAGATAGTTTGCACTGTGGAGGAGGAGGGCTTCACTATTTGTGTTTGTGTTTTGTAAGGTAGTTGCTGTCAGTCCTGTTGATGGTTTTACAAGTGTTGCTGCCACTGTTGTTCCTGCTTTTATCCTGCTGTTGTGTGGGAGGTGGTTGTGTGTGTGGTGCTCCAGCTTGACTAACATGTGCTGGTGTTTCTTCCACATTTTTTAAGATAAAGGCTCATTAAAGGAATGCCAAAAGTCTCTCCCTTCTGTTTCCTCTCAAACGTCCGATGTTGAGAGTTTGGCAGCTGCTCCATATTGATTTTCACTGTGAGGTCTTCACACAGGTCACATCCAGCATGTCTGATGAGATGGGAGATGGGGAAATGTTCGCCTTCTGAAACTCCAGGGTGTCAAAGTATCCAGTTCCAGTTGAGGCGTTTATTTGGCATTTTACTTTAGGCAGCACAAGCTAAGCATGAAAACTTCAGATGTGTGTAAAAGGGAAGGCCAGTCTGCTCATTTTAAGAATTCACATGCACCCCAGGACAGCTTAATCAATACTAATAAACATACAATCATTCCTAAAGAAACAGGAAAAACTGACCTTCACTTTCGTAAAATTATTGGTTGCTGCATTGTGCCAGTGAAATGGTGTATGATTATACTGTGTGAACCACCTCGGGGCACAATAACAACATATATGAACTCCTCAGTGGAGGCACATTGCCTTCTGAAGTCATCTGACAGACGGCCTGAGTCGAACAATAGGTTTCACTCTCACAATAACACATAAAATAAAACCACACCAATGTTCCTCAAAGGAACTCAGTGCAGAAAACACAATAATTCAGTGGAATAAATGTGAAACCATCACCTTGTTGTCAACTTGTTTAGATCAAGCAATCATATTCAGGATGTAGATATTAATGGTAAAGTCCTACCTGATATGATCCAGGAGGGATCATGTGTGGTCTTCCACAGGGATCCGTCCCGGGACCCTTAATCCTCCTAATCAATATGAATGAAGAAATGTTAAAACTGAGCTCCTGGAAATTGGACAACAGACTTTCAGTATGTTTGAGCGAGGCTGAATCTGTTTTTATTCACCTGAAATAGTAAAGTTGCTCAAATCAGATTTCTTAATGTCACTGGCGGTGAAGTGGAAAGGCTACACTTTAGTCAAGGACTTAAGTGGGTTACTCAATCAAATCTGTCAAATTAGGGCCTGTTGTCCACTGTATATCTACCAAAGAGTCTCTGTCATTGGGAACATTTAGGAAACCATAACAGACAACGTGAAACATATAAGCAATCTGCTTCTCACACTGTGGGGACTGGAAAATACAGTTTGCTGCCAAAGCCTCGCTACACTCAAGCTATAGTGCAGTCAAAATTATAGGGTCCTCAAAAGGTTTCAGGGGCTCTGCTACAGAGTTTTCATTTAATTCCTCTAGAGACTTATTTAATATTATCCCAGACTGTGGATGCATTATTCTGACAACTATAATCACTTGTCTCATGATTATTATCTCCATAAGTGCGGAGACAGACAAGTAAATGACTGTGTGAAACCTTCTACTTTAGTAGGAGTCTGTGGCCTTAGGTGTGTGTATTTGCTCTTTGACATGGGAATGTTTAATAACTAAGTTATGCTTCCATTGTCACCCAAGTATATTATCCTAATCCTGGGACGTGATTATTTTAGCACATGGACAGGAAGCAGGGGGGACAAGCTAGCCTGGGTCTGTCCAAAGGCAAAGGAGAAAATCTGCCTCCCAGCACAAATAAAGCTCAGTAATTAACACAGATGATAATCTTTGCATTAGTGTTTGTTTTTCCTGAAGCCAGACTTGGTGTTTCAGCCTGCTGCCAGCCAAGCCAACCGCCTCATGTCTGTCCTGCGGTACGAGACAGTCAGCTTAGTGTGCCATAAAGATGGAAGCAGTGAAACGGTTAGCCTGGCTCTGTTCAAAGATACGAAATACACAACTACCAGCCCTCATGAAGCTCACTGAGTTAAATATTGTTTGTTAAACCCAACTAGTGAGCTTTAGGGCTGTTGGTAGGCATTTTTTTTAACTGAGTCAAGCTACAGTATCTGTTTTTGCTGCGTTTTACACTAAGACAAGTTAATTATCTCCTGGCTTTAGCTTCATAGCTCGCGTACAAACACGAGTGGCAGCATTCTACCCATCTCACTCCTGGCAAGAAAGCCAATAAGTGAAAGTATTTCCCAAAACATCAAACTTTTAATCATTATCTACTGAATTTGGCTTGTGCCTTTTGGTTAAATAAAAGCAAATCCAACTGAGAAATGTCACGTCTTGTACTTTGTTCACTCTTTCTAAACTAATGAAGCTGAAGGCTGAAACGACTGTAATTCATCACTCACATGTCAACGCAGCACCGGCGGACACTTCACTTAAAACCCACCGACCCATCAGAACCCTGACGGCCTCTCAGGAATTTGTGCACCAAAACCCTGCCAGCAACCCTCAGTTCTGCAGTCTGTCCAGATGTTGACACAGCTTTTCCTCTCCACGTGCGCTCTCCATGTCGACTGCAACTCAAGAAACAAAGAGTCTAATGCTCAGATAAACTGCTGGAGTGATCAGAAAACAATCAGGGGATGCAATGTGTAGCTGAATGTGTGTCATTAAATGTGTCCCAAACTAGAAAAAAGAGAATACTTGTGCATAAAGTAGGAACAAATGAATAAATTCAGCTCTAATCCTCAAGAATAGTCTCATATTTATGCAATGCATGTTACCTTTAAGATGCTGTCAGCGGGGTCACAGTGATACTGCGAGTGTGCATGCAAACACATATAGATGTACTTTGAAATGTTGTAAGCTTGTGTCTGAGTGCAACATAGCAGCCTGCCTCTCTTATCCAAAAGCATTAGTGCTTTCACCCATCATTATGAAGAAACAGCCCGTGATGTGTGCTTTGATTCTCTTTCTGGGACACACACACACAGATCCTGAGTTTGTGCACACAGGGCTGAAGCTGAGACAGGTCTTGTCTCTGTATCTTATGAGCAGCTCGTGAATCGACATGATGCACATGTCAGCAAAGGAGCAGGAACAAATACTTGGGTTGCTGAGGCGTAGTAAACATGCAAGCGTTTCCCTGTCAGGGTGGAACCACGCAGCAGCCAGACTGAGACAGAGAGCTGAAGGAAGAAAAGACTGCAGTCCTGCACTAATTAATCTCAATGGGCTAAAACGTGCATTAAAAGCACAGTGCAGATGTAGTTGTAGTTAATATTAGTTGACAACATAATACCACTTAGACACAGTTTTTGTTATAGATGGTCCTCTTGAACTCCAAGTGATTACTCCCACTAATAGACTGTGTTTCAGAATAAAGCTGCCGTTGCTGCTTTAATGGGTGTACAGGTGTTGGCGAGCATGCTGCCTCTGCCCATATTTCCCTCTGATTATCTCGTGCTACAGGTTTGATCTAAACTTAGCGTTGTGCTGACATCTTCTGGTCAGATGTTTGATGAGACAAAAAAACTCCAAAGAGAAATGCTGTCCAACAAACTGGGGAATTGAACCGGTGTTCTCCTCGATTCGGATCTAAGATTGGAGTCCCACATCAACAAGGTGGCAAAAAACTTCCCTTTTCCACCTTTTTATAAAAGTAAAGCATTTCTAAATCAAAAAGACACTGAAAAACTGATTCATGCCTTTAATTCAAGACGCCTCGATTGCTGTCACACGCTATTTACTGCCCTAAAAACACTGAGAGACTTCAGCTCATTCAAAATGCTGCAGCTCGGCTATTAACCAGAAGCACAAGGAGAGAGCACATTAGTCCAGCTTCAGCTGCTCTGCACTGGCTTGCTGTAACATTTCAAATTGATTTTAAGGTTCTGCTCCTTGCGTACACGCAGTCCTTAATGGGCCAAGCTGCATTGCTAAATCCCTTGTTTATTATTTGCCTTCAAGAGCACTGCGATCATCTGCTGCTGCTTTATTGGAGGTTTCCAACAACAGTTGAAAGAAAATCAGGGATGCAGCCTTTGTCTATTACCCCCCAAAGCTCTGCAACACCATACCTATACAAGAAAGCTTTAAACTTATCCTTTAACTGGCAATGACGTCCTGAGACAGGCTATGCTAGAGCAGACCTCCCCATAATGGCAGCACATTTAATTTAGTAATACATGTTTAGTTAGAAAGACTGTATATTTGGCGTCTTTCACACCTTTGTACACAAAATGCTGTCCTTCATAAAAGGTACAAACTAATAAATGAAATGCCAAGACCCCAGAATCAGCTACCTCAGCAAGTCTCAGTGCTTATTACTAAGGATAGGGGTCACTGCTGCAATGCAGTAATGGAAACATAAGTAGAAAGAAAAGGACAAATAAAGGCAGTTTCTTTGCAGCGTTACAGTACTGCTGTAACATACTGTAATGAGGAAAGTGCTTCAAGTGAGCCTTGGGGTCCTAAATAAAACAATTTCTGTCGCTGATACAAAGCAGAATCACTCTTTTGTCTTGTGTGAGTGTAGGATTTACTGAAAAGTCACACTCTAGGCCACATTATCTAAATTTTCATCAATAAAACATATTCAATAAATAAAATCAAAGTATGTCTCGTCTTTTCTAGCAGGTTTACCATGACGTTTAGCATGTTAGCATGAGACTATTTGCTTATTATGACTATAAGCACAAAGTACAGCTGTAAGATAAAGTATTTGACTTGATGGTGGCGCTGCATGCAAAGTTTATGCTACAAAAGGTCAGTCATCAAAGTCGGATTGTAACCATGTAAACACACCTCCACTGACTTAAAGGTTACCGAGATCATCAAAAACAGGCAACTGGACACTAAACAGTGCTTCATTGTTAAACAGTGTATTTATGGCCCAGTCCTTTATGGACCTCTGCTCTTTATCTTGATGCTATCACTATCAGAGTGTGCGGGTGAGCTTTGAAATTTTCAAATCAAAGGCTTCTCGACCGGACCAAGGAAAACACAGCAGCAATGATTTCCAAGGTCTCACAGCCAGAGCAGTTATGAATTACAAAGCGATTACTGCGTCTCCTGGGAGTTTATTTGGAGTCTGAATCGAAACCCACAAGAGTGAGACGGAACAGATGCAGTTGAAGGTTCACGTTGAGTAACGAGGAAAGTGTAAAAAGGCAGATAAGAGCAGTCAACAAAACAGCTGACAGAGCAATTTAGTACACTGAATGTGGTTCAAGTCTATTTTTATGGCCATCAGTTTGTAAAACATATGACATTAATGCATGCTTCTGTGGTGCATTTAAGGCCCAGTACTGGCTGGATCTTTGCTCTTTATGCTATTACGAAGGACTTTTTCTTTGTTGGGAGAGGGGATGACAAGCAGCAAAGGGTTGTTGTGTTGTTGTGTTGAATCTACACCCGCAAGAAAAGAGTGAGATGGACCACAGTTAAAAGGTCACACTGGAAAGTGTAAAAGGGCAGATAAGAGCGGTCAAGAAATCAGCTGACAGAGCAAAAATTAGTGTATTGGATATGACCCAAGTCTATTTTTATGGCTATGAATTTGTAAACCACATGACATTACTGGATAAGATAGGAAACGACGGTGAATAATTACTGATATTAAAAAGTGACGCATTTCTGAGAATGAACGTGAAATATTCTACATAATATCAGCATAAAGTACACACACACACATCTTTATGGCCTGATTATCCCTGCATCCCTCTGCAAGAGAATAATCTACATATTGGCGTGACAGTATTCCAGATTGATATGATTAGATTCGGAATTATATAATCAGCTGATATTAAATATTAATCGACACAATGATAGCGTGTGTGCTGCCGGTGATGTGTGGCTGAGGCAAAGGTGTATCTTTATCTGATGGGGATCTTCTATAAAGGTTTGCCTCAAGTGTCTTTATTTACCAGCTGCAAACAAGGAGTTTGCTTTGGCCAAGTGACGATGCTGAACTCCGCCGGACTGAGCCTCGTGGTGCTGCTTTCAGCGATGGGAGCAGCCACCGTAGAGGGGTGAGTTTTATTCACGGATTGACACACTGGTGGTTCGTGTCACATCCCAACTCGCAGAAGGCAAAGCACAAAAAGGCTCGGGGTTAGGTCATTTGTGTGAGACTGCACGACAGCGAGCCTGGCTCTCTCTAAAAATCCAAAATGTAATTGACCTGTTAAGCCTCAACTATTATATATTTCTACATATTAATTTGGATTTTTCTTTAACTATGAGGAGAGGTTTTTTTTGTACAACGCATGTTGAGTCTGGACATGCTTCAGAAAACCACTGCTTCTCATGTGTCTCCTGTATTTCAGCGTGCCCAACAGAATGGAGTATGACTACTACACATACCATCCCATGCCGGAGGTGAGGAGGCCCGCTCGCTGCTCTCACTTTGACAAACACACACATTCTCTGGTGCGTAACGCTGCTCCTCTCTGCAGATCCACAGCTGGATGGCGCAGATGGCAAAGGCTCACCCTGATGTTGTCACCATCGTGGATTACGGACAGACCTATGAGAAGAGGACCATCAGCTTACTCAAGGTAAACCAGAGTTTGATGGCAGAGTGGACTGATGTTTTTTTTGCGTGTGTTCGTGTCATACATAGAATCCATCTTCCAGATTGGCGTGAACACTGGAGCGAAGAAGAAAGCGATCTGGATGGACTGCGGCATACACGCCAGGGAATGGATCGCCCCGGCCTTCTGTCAGTACTTTGTCAGACAGGTAACATTTAGACAAAGCAAATTATATACCAAAGAGAATCTCCTTTAGTTGAGTTTTATTTAGTTGCAGTAAGGAGAAAAACATCACGACATAAGCTTATATCCGACATGTATCAACGTGACCCTGATGTTTTTCATTCGCTCCCTCAATTCAGATCCTGCGAGCACACAAAACAGATCCAAAAATGGCAGAGATGATGAAGAACATGGACTTCTACGTTACCCCTGTGCTCAACATAGACGGCTACATACACACTTGGAAGAGCAACACAGTCAGTGCTCCTATACGATAGATGTTTATCAAATTACTTCGCTGGGCCTCTCAGCTGTGCCTCGAGAAGCCGCAGGTGAACGATGAAATGAGCTGCGGCTCAATCAGTGAATGAAACGATTTCTCGTGCTCAACATGAGTACAAATGAGTCAGAATCGTTCAGAAATAAGATGAATGGAACAATATTAACAGCAGCAATCCAGGGCAGCATTTCAGCCTGTACCCAAAACCTTAAGTGCCCATTTTATTACTGACTAAAATGACAGAACGATCAGAAACAGCTGACTGAACTGACTGCTTGTTTTGATGCGTTCAGACTCGACTGTGGAGGAAGAACATGTCACCAGGACCTTCAGGCTGCGAGTGTGCCGGCACTGATCTCAACCGCAACTTTGACGCCAACTGGGGCAGTGAGTCTTGTTGTGGTTCCCCGTCTCCTTATTTAAACAGCTGCCAAATTAATAAAAGCTTTATTGGACTCATTCAAGTCTTGTTTCTGCTGGCCCTAAGTGGCAGCAGCGTCACTAATTTAATTCACATGAATCCATTTCTTCGGCTGCTTTCACAGCAATCGGGGTTTCGTCTGACTGCTGCTCGGATACCTACGGCGGGACCCGACCCCTGTCTGAGCCCGAGGCCCAGGCTGTCACTTATTTTGTAGGAAGCCGGAAGGACGAGTTCCTGTGTTTCCTCACCATCCACTCCTACGGCAAGCTGCTCCTGATTCCCTACGGAAACCCCAATTTCACAGCCCCCAACTACGATGAGCTGGTATTTACATCCACACACACACTGATGCGTATTTCACACATCTTCTGAGAAGACACACGATGTTCTACAGAATTTCAGGATAAAATCTGCATGTGCATCTTTATAGCTTGATTATCACAGCTTGCTTCTACATCAATAAAGAGAATGCTCTACATACTGCCATAGAAACTGGTCTATGCAGATTACAAAAGCCGTCAGTCCGCAAAAAACACCAGTATACCTACTAATTTATTTCAAGGTTGCATGGTATCGTCCATTAGCTATACAGCAGATTTCAATGCTTCACACAGAGCACACACACCACAGTACAATACAGTCCAACAGATGTCGTTAACGTCCTTGGCGTCCAAGAGTGGTCAGTGCAACTCTGAGACAGAGGAGAAGAGGAGGAGGCTGAGGAGCACAGTGGAAAGTGAAGGGCTGGTTGCCATTAGCAGGGAGGCTGATTCAGGTAATAACCCACTGGGGCCACAATCCACAGAGAATTATGCAAAGCAGGATTATGTCCATTGGTCTCGCCAGCTTTGGCATGACCTTAGTGCAGGGAGGGAAGCCGGCACGCTCTCCTAAGCCACCAGTGTTTCTTTAGCTTGGCAGGATGCAGACGTTCATGGATGATGTGGCAAGGTTTTCAATTATGACTCTCAAATGAGCGAACCTGGAGCAGGAAGCATTTTTTTTCTATTGGCTGACATATGCTACACACTGATATGTCTGCAATAAGCTAATATCAGCTGATATACAGACCTGGCTTACCTGTCGGCCTCGTCCGAGGATACCCAGAATTAAACTGTGTCGATGCATTGTATGTGAAGATTTCCCACTGTGAACTGTCCTGCTCATTTTCTATCATGGTCACACACACACACACACACACACACACACACACACACAAAAACTAATCAAAGGGATCCTATTAAGATTATTTGTGTGTCTAGAAAAAACGCAGAGAAAAAACTCAGTATCAGTCAGGAAATAGTCTGGATCCCTAAAAAACATTATCTATCTGTGCCCTTCCAGATTAATTTACAATGAAAAGGGCCACTGGCCACAGGAAAAATGGAAATCCATCCCTAAATTTTTACAGAAATATTCAAGGTTGTTATGTAGATCTAAATGCTCAGACCAGACCAAATACAAAAGCGCTTCACACCTCAGTAGACCTGAGCGAGTAAGTCTTGGGGCTCTGTGGATCCCTGCACACCTCAGTGACTGTGTGACAAATGCTCATGTCTGGCTCCTCAGATGGAGGTGGGTTTGGCTGCAGCGGACGAGATCAAGGAGGTGCATGGGATGAAATACACTGTCGGAACCTCGCCGGCTGTATTGTGTAAGTGCGCACATCAGTACTGGTCACAGATTTATCAGGACGGAGAAATATCTCAACAACTATTGGATGGATTAAAGTTTGGTAAAGACATGATGTTCTTTTGGCTAAACCAGAGCTTTGGTTTGTGACCAAATACCAAAATTAATGACATTTCCATCAGCCTCAGCTGTACTTAAGCTGTTTGGTCCTAATTAGCAAAAGTTAGCATGCTAACTAAGAGGGCAAACATCATACTTGCTAAGTATGTGCGTGTTAGCATTGTCATTGTAAGCATTTAGCTCAAAGCTAAAAACATTTATCCCCTTATTCTACAGACCCCAACTCTGGTTCATCCAGAGACTGGGCCCGTCTGCAGGGGATCCCCTTTTCCTACACCTTTGAGCTGAGAGATGATGAAACATTCGGCTTCGAGCTTCCCGAGGATCAGATCCAACCGACCTGTGAGGAGGCCTACAGCGGAGCCCTGCACATCATCACCTATGCCCACGACAAGACCTTTAAAGGTGTCTAAAAAGCACTGCTGCCCTGTGGACCGTGCTGTTAACAGTGGCTGTCACCGGCACCACCCTGGTGGAGAAGCTGACCAAAGCAACATCTCTTTCAGTTCTAGCCATCCTGCACATACAGCACTAGTATTTAAGTTAGTTTAGGAAACAGGTCCAGCTTTTAAGACACCATGTTTTCAAGCTTTTATTCTCATTTGAGGCAGAATGTTTTTGTTCATAAATTCTGATACACAGTTTAGAAAAGCATGTGTTGCTCAATAACAATGCATCACTGGTTCACACTGTTATGACTGTTCGGAAACGTCTTTAAACGATCTGAAATGTTTCCACCTGTTCAGAAATTTCCATAGACGTCACATTCCAGCCAAGAGTTGATGCGTTACAAAGTTTCCAAGTCCATTTTTTTTAAAAGCAATAACAACTTGCCCCAAAAGAATAAAATCTTTAAACATGCTGCATTTTTCTTGTGTTAACGTGTGCTTTAAACATCTGTGTGCATCACTTGCTTAAAATCTGAATGAACGCACAGCTGACAAACTGTGTGTGACAATAAAAATTCATAATACTGTCAGAAATGACAGTACTGCATGTACCAAGAAGAAAAAGCAGATATGTAAACCAACCAACGATGTAAAACATGAGGGTGAGTTTAGAAGAGGAGTGTGCGTTTCATCATTTGGGGAAAGGTTTCCTGAGGTAACAGGCAGTGTCACAGCTGAGTTTCAGTGTTTGTTACTGTGTTCGTGAACGGCTGGAAGCCTTGTTGTCTCAGACCGGCTAGCGGCAAGAACAGCTGATCCTCAGGGGGAAACTGGTCCCACTGCGTCCACGTCCAACCTGGAAGGTAGAAAATCTTTAATATCAACTACTCAGGTGGGTGAGAACATGTTTTTTTCCCCATTTCAAACATGTGAAAAACAGTCGTTCCACCTCACATACCCTCGTTCTTCTCTGGCTCCAGATTCTGTGGCTCTCCAGACTGCCTCCTGTCCAGCTCTCCTTGCATGATTATGGTGACGTAGTGGTACTGCTCCTCCAGTCTGATGGAGTTCACCACGGATGCAAAGCGGACGTTCACCAAACGCACCCCAGCTTCCTCCAACACCTCCCTGTGAGCGCACTCCTCCCACGTCTCCCTTTCAATGACATCAATGAGTGTCACATGCTCTGAAGTCATCACATTCAGGTCTTTGAACATTTCACGTTTCAGGGCAGGTCATCTGGACTAACACTGAGGAACACATATAGACTATTGCTCAAGAAGCTGGACCTTAACTTTAACATGTCTTAAATGAAGGTTCTCTCTGCTTGACACCAAACCTCATTTAAAATATCGCAAATTGGGGTTTGTGCACACTTATTTGGCAGGCATTTCTCATTTCTAATGGCAGAAAAACACATTAGTAAAAGAAGTAAAGTGTACGAGTTACAAGAGATGTCTGTGTCAAACATTGTGTGAATGGAGTTTGCTTGCTAGCTACCTACCCAAACTCCAAGTGACCACCGGGCAGCTGGTGTGTCCCTTTGCCCATTTCGCCTCTTCGTTTTCCCAGGAGAACGCAGCCTGGGTGGGCTAAGTCTGTTACCAGCACCCCGACCCCAACTCCTGGACGTTTCTCGGTTTTATTTGACATCTGGTCAAACCAAAAACAGGCTTACAAATGAATAAAAAGTTAGCTTAACAGACCAAACTCCTCCGTGCCACACTGGAGAGTAGCGATTCAGGAGGTCCGAGAGGTTTCTCTCCTGCGTACTTCCGTCTTCGCTTTAAAGTTCGTTTGGTTCAAACAGGGTAGAAATATTATTATGGTGGTAACTAATGAAGATTTGATATACTACATCATATCGTTAGAACTGTTCTATCTACCCTTTAATTTTTCATTTGCTGGGCTAAAGGTGCACTCTTTTGGTATGTAATGGCCAATATACATTAAAAACACCAGACGTGCCGTCTAAAAGAGCAGGGGCGCAATACTGCCACCTCGTGACAAGTTGTGTTTGGTACATATTCTAGTTATAATATCATGAGTTAACTGGAAAGCTGTAATCACTGCTCTTAGCATCTGCACACTATTATATCACTTAGTTCGGATATGGTATGGCTTTGTTTTCACAGTGAGATGCATGTGAAACAGGAAAGTGAATGAAGATTTACAGCTGGTTAATCAGAATCAGGGGGTGTGAAGGATCCTGTGTGATGAGGATTCACCAGCCATTGTAACATTTTAGCCAAAATAAATCTTGTTTTTTTATCTACTTGAAAGTCATCTTCTTGTTCAATTATTAAGACCAGGTAGAAAATAATTTGTTATATTTAACAGATGTTTTTCATATCTGGTACATTCTTAATTCTGATAAATACACAACTGTTAATGCTGGTTCACATCGTCTGTTGCCTTCTCCGACACTGAGTTCACACAAAGCTCTACATATCATTTCCTAACACAGGTTTAAACTCAAAACTTTTTCAATGGATTTTGGTGCAGTGTTCATATTATGAAAAAGGGCACGGATCGCCTCTTAAACACTTAGCAGACTCACTATAAAATTAATGGCCCTTGAAAGGTGGCACTTGAGATGTCTGTAGACTTTATAAGTGCTGGCTGCAGAGGGAGCAGTGATGAAAGTTACAGCACAGAGCATTTGCTCACCAGTGACAGATGGCTCCCCTCTTCAGTGGTGGTGTGATACTAAAAAGAGAGAAAACAAGGTGATTTAAAGAAAGTTGAGTTCTCAGTGTTGTAAAATCTAGCAAGTTTGTTCCCTGACAGCCAAATTTTCATCTCGGGCTTGAATCTTGTATTACAAATTAAACTATAAACTCTAATTAAAGACACAATGGAGTTGCATTATGGGAAATGCCTCCCTGGAGCTTGACTGAAAGTCCCAATATTTCAACCTCAAGCAAATGTCTTTTTGGGGCCCCTTATTGTGATTCAGTTGTCTGTGATTTGTTAGCTGTTCCACCGCAGAAACATTTCCAATATCCAATATTTTAAGAGCAAATGTTTATTTCACAGCTTAATTAATCATCACATGATTTATCAGGTGACCCTGTCGGGGACCTGACCCATAGTTCGGGCACCACTAGAGTAACTGAATATAAACTAACCAAAACAAGGTCCACCTTATTAACATTGTAATAATGTCATGTTGGTAAGCAAATTTTGCTGATAATACTTTTGTACTTTTACTACAGTTGGATTTGAAATGATGGGCTTTCACTTGTAATGGATTATTTTTACATTGTGGTATTATGTTTACTTAATTAAAGGATCAGAATGCTTCTTTGGCCTCTCCATTGGTGAAATGATAAAATGATCAGTCCATTCTCACCTCTACTCTTGTGGCCTTTCACAGTTTTCCAGCGACACCCGTTTTCCCCGCTAGACCTGCCTGGTGGCTTTGGCCCCGCCCCGCTCACTTCTCCCTGCTCTCACCTGAGAGACGTCATGTTCCTCCTGTGAGTCCAGGCACCAGGACCTCTTTCCTTCTCTGGATCTTTCTCTTCCACTGTTCTGCTTTGCATTTATAGAAATCTCTGAGTGTCACTCCTGCTTACCATCTCTCTTCTCTGTTCCTTCAGCTTCTTTTTCCCATTGTGTCTCACAGTGTCAGCATGAGTGCTAAACTGTGGACGGAGGAGCAGTTTAACTGCCCTGTGTGTCTGGATCTCCCAAACGATCCTGTCACCATCCCTTGTGGGCACAGCTACTGCATGGCCTGCATCAAGGACTACTGGAGCAAGGACGACCCCAAGGGGATCTACAGCTGCCCTCAATGCCGCCAGACCTTCTGCCCCAAGCCCTCCCTGTCCAGGAACACCATGCTGGCTGAGGCTGTGGAGCAGCTCCGCAAAGGGGCCCTCAAAGCTGACGTGCGTGATTCTATTCGAAGCGCCCGTGGGGTCGCCTCCTCGTCATCAAGATCCAAAGGGAAGCTCTCCTCCTCAGCAGTGGCATGTGACATGTGCAAAGGAGAACAGCGAAAGGCGGTCAAGAGCTGCCTGGTGTGCATGAGCTCATACTGTGAAGCCCACCTGAAGCCCCACCAGACCAAGAAGGCCCTGAAGCAGCATGAGCTGATCGCACCCACAGGCAACCTGGCTGAGAAGATCTGCACCCAGCACAAGTACCTGCAGGAGTTCTTCTGTCGCCAGTGTAAGATGTTCGTCTGCTGGCTGTGCACAAGCAACTTGCACAAAGGCCACGAGTGTGTGTCCACCAAGGCCGAGCGCTTGGAGAAACAGGTAGGCAAGAATGGATGCGGCAGTGGGTTAAGGCACCAGGTGAGAAGCTGGCTGTGATGAGGGGACCTCAACAAGATACCAATTCAGAGCTGGCTTGTGTGATAGACTGGGTTAAACCCTTTCTAGTAATTGGAGTAAAATTATTTTATGTAATTTCACACTGTCAGACAATGTAGAACCAGTTAGGCCCATTGTGTGTGGGAAATGTCTAATCACTCAACCAGGACTCCAACTGACAAATATTTTCAGTTCAAGTTTTGTCCAACACCTCAAAGCCCAAAGATATTCAGCTTCTATGTTTTAAAACATTTTTGCTTTAAAAAAAAAAAAATCACACACTTTCCAACCTGAGCTAAAAATGCACGCATATGAATCTATCAACAACACAAAGACAAGAGGGTAAAAAGAGAGAAAGTGGAGGAGAATAAGGGAAAGAAGTGGAGTACCTCGTGAATTTTAACACAAACAAACATAGACATGGTGTAACACACACCTGGAGCAACTAAATGGTGCAGCTGTCAGGTTTGCACAGATGATATGAAGAAATTTGCTTTGCTTTCTGTCTGCTCACACATTATCAAAGCTTGGCTGAATCTGACTATTTAAACGTTTAAAGCGGAGCATAAAATTCATTCATTTATTCAAAAAACATCTGAAACAGAAAGTCGGCAGCTGTTTCTCGAATAGGTGACAGTCAGTGCAATCCATGTGTGGCATATCACCCTCCTGCTAACTGTGTGATGGGTTTCTGTTTAAGGTGTCGTCTTCTCGCCTTTGTGTCTGACTGTGGCTCCAGCCAGGCTGAGGACATTCCTAACCACATTCCTGTCCATTCATAACGCTCCACCCTCTCGCGTTGTCTTCTCTGTCACGCCTGCAGCCGCTTCCTCGTGCTTGCGTTTGTCTGTTTGAGTCAGATCGATTGGGATTGTTTTGATGCCGTGTCCTTTTGTGTCCTGCTGTAGAAAGTGCTGTCAGAGATGCAGGCAGAGAACCAGCAGAGGCTGAAAGACAGGGAGCAGGAGCTGAAAGACATGAAGAAGATGATGGAGGTGATGAAGGTTGGTCAGCAGGATTTTATCAAAATGAGATCCACATGTCCCAAAAACATTGCATTAATGGAACAGTTATTTCAGAAAGCTGTAGGTTGGCCTAACTGCATATGTATGTATCATACTGGGATATTATCACCTCATCATCTCTTTGCCTGCCTGCACAGCGTTCTGCAGACAGGGTCCATGAGGACACAGAGGACGTGATGTCCGAGCTGTTGCGCTCAGTGGAGCGTCTGCAGGAGCTGCTGGAGGAGGTGCTGGATCAGGCCAACCAGGAGAAGATGGGCCAGGCTCAGGAGGTGACCGACAGCCTGGAGGCTGAGATCAAGGAGCTGAAGAAGAGGGAGACTGAGATGAAGGACCTGGCCCAGTGTGAGGACCACATCCACTACCTGCAGGTAGGCTGGACCAAGATGGTCAGAGGGGAGGGTCTGGTAAAAGGCATGGTAGTTTACCTTCTTACATGTTGCACCTTTAATGAGTTACAGCTGAATGTCCTCACTATGCTGCTATAGTCTATATGTTTCCTCTAAAAGTCAAATTTTCCACCATGTTTTCCTTCAGACATGCGAGTCCATGTGCAGTCCCCTGGCGTCAGGGGACCTGCCCCCCGTGGTGGTCAATCCAGAAGCTTCTTTTGAGCCTGTGCGAAATGCCATCCTGGACCTGAGGGAGAAAGTGGAGGACCTGTGCAACCAGGAGCTGGGCAAGATCACCAAACAAGGTCTGCATGAGAGTCTTGTTATGTCAGACCCTCTTTTCTTTCCATGTCTTATCTTTCCTCATCGCGTTGTCCGTTCTCTTCCAGTCAATGACACAACGCCGTTCACTTTGGGAGACTGTAAGTTCCAAATATTTTCTTCTTAGCCTGCCAAAAGTTAGAGATGCCTTCACTTCCTGCTTCACAGTGACTTCCTCTTCTCTCATCTAGCCAACCACAGCGCAGGACTGAAAGGAGGGATTTTTAAATGTGAGTCTGCATTTTGGTTTTTTCAATCTGAATATATTAGAGGACGACATGTTCCCATTCAAAAAACTGATATCTGACTTCTTCATTTTTGATAGTGTTTTCTGGTCTGGGTTCGCGCAACACAAACAGCCGTTCACCAGGTATGTATGTTTGAACTCCACATTTTATCTACCTTTCACTCTACAGTCTATTCTATAACTAGGTGTAATATATGCATGATTTCCTCCCTGTGTCACAGCTTCCACACCCAGTGTCTCAGTTGGAGCGCGGAGCACAGACAGGCGAGGACTTGGTACCGTGCACTGACATTAATTATGATATGTGACAATATCAAAGGTAATTCAACACACAGGCCTTGTTAAACACGACGTTCACGTTTCATGTTTCAGGCATAGGACTCAAAAGTCAAGACGTGAGGAGTCGAAACACACCCCGAGGTGAGGCTTTGTGTGCTGCTGAGAATTCCCTAAATGAACCTCAGTGCTGCAGTGTGAGTCACTACCACGGATGGAGCTGTGATGAAAATGTGTGTGCTTCTTCCTCATTGCAGACAGAGGAAACATGAGCTCACCCAGAGTTCGGGACAGACAGAGAAGAGAAGAAAGAGAGACAGGTATCACAGACACTATCCATGTGCATTATGGGAAATGTTTAAAGACATGATATCTGAGCCTTTGCTTCTTTGATTTTTTTAAAAAGTGGATGAAGAAATACCTGTTCAGACTTACCTTTGCTTAGTTTTGTCGTAAGTAATTAGTAAGTAATGTACTGGGTGAGCTCCTCTTAACTGGCACTGATCGTAACCCCAGTCTTGATTTAACATCTCACATGTTGACCAAATAGTGAGGGAGGCCAACCCCAGAGCCAGCCCGGCTCCCAGCCGCAGAGAGTCTCAGTCTCTTTGGAGCAGGTCTAGTCAGAGTCAGGCAGTCCCTGCTGCAGCCCCGATTCCAACTCCAGTTCCAGTTCCAGTTCCAGTCCCAGCCACCCCAGCTCCTGCCCCAGCTCCTGCCCCAGCACCAGCACCAGCATCAACTGGAGGTACAGCTCCAACCTTTACACAAGAAAAAAATCTGAATTGTTGCTATTTGCTGCCACCAACTGGCAAAGCTTATGTGGTGCAGCTTTGATTCCATCACTCTCCCTTATCTTCTCCTCCTGGTCTGGTCAGGTTTCAGTCGGATGGCGTCCATCAGCAGCCTCTTCCGTTCCCACCGGCGTGGCACCAACCCGGCCACCCCAGTCAATAACACACCACCTGCAGGAGGAAACCCATGTAAGGCCTGACTCCACCTCCCATTCCCTCCTCTCTGATTCTAGTGTTAAAATCATCTAAATATTCTGCGGTGGGAGGTAATTGAGGTGTAGACATGAGAGCTGAGGGCCTTTTGGCATACTGTTGTACAAATTAATATATCAGAACATGTCATTTGTGTATAATCTGACGACCAGTTGCTGTAAATCACTTTTAGTTACCAGGACATTATTTCAGAAAGCAAAAACTCTTAAACAACTTGCTGCACACATTGATGCACATCAATGTAATTATATATAGTTAGGAGGTTGATTGTGTTTCAAACTGTCTAAGTGTGTGACTTCACTCAACAGGGGGGACGGCTGCTCTACCTGAAACACCAACACAAAGTAAGATGGCTGCCTTTATTTATGTAAAATGAATATTCTTCTTTTGGCTCATTGCCACACTGAGTCCTAACACTTAATTAATGACAACAAAATAATTAATAAGTCAATACTAATGCGTTTAATGTTTTCTCATTGGACAGTTAACCCCAGTCTCTTCTTGGACTCACCCACCCCCAACGCCATGAATCACGCTCCCGCTTTCCCCGCATGTGAGTTAATGTGCTTCTGTGTTGCCATTTCCAGACGAGAAATGTAAAAAATTCCAAACTATAATGCACGTTAAAGTTTGAAAAATGAAAACAAATCAATATATGCATTCTAGGTATTTGCAAAATGTGACATGAACTTACATATTGTGCGTTTCCAGTGAGAGAAATCAACATTGACAGCATCCAGGCGCCAGAGCCGAGGACCAGAGAGGAGTTCCTGCAGTGTGAGTCTCAATGTTCAACAACAGCACCACATTTCAGATACGGGATGTTAGCATGTCTGCTGCAGGGACTGATAGAATCTGCCAGTGTCTTAATTGTCCATTGTCCATTTTCTAGACTCTGTCGCCTTGACCCTTGACCCCAACACCGCCCACCGACGGGTGGCTCTCTCCGAGGGCAACACTAAAGCCACCCTGCAGGGGACGGCACAGCCGTACCCCGACACTACGCAACGCTTCGATGGCTGGACCCAGGTGCTCTGCCAGGCCCCGCTGTACGGCCAGCGCTGTTACTGGGAGGTGGAGTGGAGAGGCCGGGGCTCCTCTATGGGTGTCGCCTACGGGGCTTTGAGCAGGAAGGGCTCAGATGCCAGGTCAGGGATCGGTTACAATGCCCAGTCCTGGGCCCTGGAGCTGTCGGACACCTGCTGCGCAGCCATGCATGACAATGAGAAAAACGACATACCGGTCACCTACTCCCCCCGCCTGGGAATCTACCTGGACCTGTCCATTGGGACGCTGGCATTCTACAGCGTGGCAGAGAGCATGACACACCTCCACACCTTCCGAGCTAACTTCACCCAGCCCCTTTACGCTGCCTTCGGGGTGGGCTGCGGAGTCGGGGTGGGTCTGGACTTCGCCCTTGGACAGTTCAGCTCCTGCTCTGACAGCATCAAGATCTGTCCCATGTGAGGACGCAGGCTGGAGGGCAGCGATTGGTGTGTAATCCCACAGTCACATCATCAGGACGGTAGAGTTTTGGAAGCGTTCCTGCTGATCGAACTCATTCCAAACTCCCACAATGACTGAAAGCTTTTGTAAAATGTGGCTGCACTGATTGACTTTTTCCATATTTTAAATGCACTTAGTGAAAGAAGTTTCTGTTCTGCACAAAATGCAAACATTGCCTTGTTTACAGCCATGCTAGCAGCAGCTCGGCTCTGTGAATAGCAGTGTCACTCTGTTGGTTGGTCCAGAGTGAAATACCTCAGAACTACTGGACGGATTCCACTGAAAGTTTGTAAAGATGTTCATGGTCCTTCAGGGAATCCTGATGACCAGGTGATCCCCTGACTTCTCCTGTGGTGCCGCAGTGAGGTTGACATTTGAGGGCATATCTTGACGTTTCACGGATTGCTATGAAATTTGGCTCAGACATTCATGGTCCCTAAAGGACAAATGTAATGAGTCACAATAAAGTAGTCGCCTTCAGCAGCTTTGTTTCCATTGCTTTATTTTAAAAAAGAGGCAACTGAATAATAGCCATGAGTAGTTTACAGAGGATCATGATCTCGAAGGGGAGGCATGAAGAAATCACAGGATGTTTTTTTGAAAGAAAGACACAAACCTGAACCTCCCGCTTTACTGGAAAACAGTGGACATAACAACTACAACATATCAATAGATATGAACAGTCTGGATTTGCCTTCTTTCCTCTTCTCCCAATCCTACAGACACACAAAACATTAAACTGAAGCGCTTCTTCCTTTGTTAAATATTTTATAGCTAAAATGCATCACATACACACGTGTAAGCAAGTATTCCACTTCTTCAGAATAAAACATTTGGCTTGATATGGATTCCCTTCAGTGGGCCCCTACATGTGGAAAGCAAAAACAAAAAAAAAAATCTAAAATACTGCTACATATATTAAAATCTTATGGCCAAACATTAGCTGACATTGTTACGACAGGCACACGTTATGCTAAATTATCTCATGATTATGTTTGAATCTATATACTTCAAATAGTGACGTCAGTAGAACAAAGGTTACATAAAAAAGTAAAAGTGCTGTAGCTGGGTTGGAGGGTCTGGTTGGACTGACGAATGTTAGGAGCAGCACCACTGGAGGTGAAGGGTCACGGGGGTCCAGCACAAAGCTCTATGCCTCCTTGTATCTAAAGATGATGTCAGTCAGTGCGCTGCATAATGAACTCACGCAGGAATACTCCCACCTGCTGGCCTGTGTGTAAACCACATATGTCCTTGAGACAACCCAAAACACAGAACACAACCACGTATAATAAACCCTGACGTGATAACACAACTAAAACAATGTGCCAATGGTTTTTCCCTCTGAACAGATTGAACCTGAACGTCCCACGGGCCTGAGATAGGGTGGTGGCTGAAAACTGAAATGATAAAACTCCCCATTTGTTGCCTATTGAAGGCCCAAGGCCGTGTTGAAATGTTTTCAAGCAAGGAAATGAGCCCAAAGTCGACCTCCACATCTCACTGAGTGCAACTAATATGTACAAACATGGCTTAACACAAATCATAACAGTGCTGGCTTCTACTTAAGGCCTCATACCATTAAAAACGCGCAAAATACAAGGACCTGCGTCTGACATGGTTCTCACCTCGCCTTCGGTGCATGCTGGGACCTGTGGGAAAGGTTGCTTTTGACATGTCATGCAGACGCTTGCAAAGAGGCGGGAAAAGGGGCACGGCACATGGACGGTCACCAGACATCAGTGCAACAATGGACCACTGTAAAATCATTAGAATATTGATACTGGCATGTTAATAGCATGGTCTAACTACAAGATTAGCCTGGCAGTATGCCATTAAGTCAGCGAGCACTTAGAGTTGTCTAGTCGTTAAGTAATAAAAGTAAGTTAATCCCTTCTCTTCTGACTGTAGTTATTTGCAGATGATACTGTTTTATTACAGACTAAAGCTTTTCCAAACCACTACACAACAAGCCCTTGAAATAGGAAGACTTTGGATGCTCAGTTTCTCTTTGCCTTTCACTTACTTTCTCCTGACATGAATAAACATGCAAAGACTGCTCGTCCCTTTCCTTTCATACCTTCATCTTAACCCTTTTCTAATCCACATCCACAAACCTTCGTTCACTTACGTGTTGTCCTTCCCTGACCTCCTCTACTTCCTGTTCCTGAACATCCAGAGCCTCACAGGAAAACCATATGAGCAAATTAAAAATTCATACACGACTGAGAAGGTACCGGGAGCTGAATAACCCACTCAGAGGCTAGCTAAGGCCTCGGTAACTAGCATCATGGCAAATATCTACACACATAGACACTGCGGTATCGCTAAAAACAGTCAGCTTAGTTAAATTGTGCTTTAAAATTAAGTCAGAAAAAAAAGGAGGGATTGTTCTGCCCACCAGATGCCCTGACTCCTCTCTCCAAAGGCAGAAAGGAGGAGAGATGAGGGGAGGAAGAAGATGTGTAAAGGGCTCGTGTTCTGAAATGTCTGCCCTTCTGGTCCATCCACTGCTTCCCCTCAGCGTTTGGTTGAACTTGACGGGACATGAGAGACAGAAGCAAGATGCCGGCGCCTTTCTTTGAGGTTTCCCCAGGGAGGTGGGGGGATGGCCAGGGTGGTGGGATGAGGAGGAGGTGTTGGGTTGCCAGATGACTTCCCAGCCCGGGCACCAATCATGGCTGGGAGGCTCTGGTTGCGCCTCAGGCCGTCCAATAGGCTTCCTCCGCTCGCTGACACAAAAGTAGCAGAATCCTGGCGCGGCACCGAAGCCTCTGACTCCGCACCCTGCAGCACCTTGGTGAATCCCAGCCGCCGCAGCCTCTCCACGAGGCCGACATTGACTGGGTCAGGCCCGGCTCTGTCTGACTTCGGGGACGGGACAAAGGCTGGGGGTTCCTGGGAAGAGCTTGGGAGGTCTGGATGTGGTGCGCGGCCCAAATTCAACCCGTAAACGTCCTGGAGAAAAAGCTCTGCTGGTCGCGAGGCGAGGAAATTGTCAGCCTGGTGCTGGCGGGGCTCCATGGGCACAGGGGAGGGAGCAGGTGAGTGGGAGGGGGAGTTAGGGGGTGTGCTTGGGAGGAGGCGGAAGAGGGGCTGCCGGCGTGTGGGTTTAGGGGATGAAGGGGGGGTGTCAGTGGAGACTTGTGCAGAAATGCCCCTCTCCAGCACCAGCTTGGCCAGGCCGCTGGGGGGCGCATGGGGGCGTCGAGGGGGAAAGGAGTCACCAAGGCTCAGTCTGCAGGGAGTCACAGGGGTGCTGGGACCTGTCCTCATGGAGCTGGGTGTGTTGGCCACGAGGGACGACTGAGAACTATGAGACAGAGAAAGTGAGACACGTGTCAACATGACAAAAGTGACCATGTGTAGACATTAAGCTGTATGAATGGGGCCATGGTAAGAGAGATGCCTGATATATAAAGAATTTGGAGGGTGGTGTCTCTTTTTTAGCCTTTGCAAAACCAAAAACTACATCAGTTTCTAAGGTTAGAGGTTACTGTAGGAGCTGATACTAAGCTACCGAGGTGTTTTGACTCCCAGGAGTGACCTGGCTGACGTGCTGCCGACACCTTACCGTATGCTGTATTTCGAATATTTCATATAAATATACAGCAATCATACGGTACCTCTGTCCCCGCTTGCCGCCACAGCGGTCAAAAACCATACGCCCTTCCAGGGTCAAACACACCCAACAAAGTGAGGTGACCCACCTAAATACCTGTGCTCTCGACGACAGGACAGCGACACCCAATGGCACATAACAGAAAATACACCAGATGACCATAATAATTTTTGACCCTGAATCTGGCTCTTACAGTTACATTTAAAAATCCTCTGATTCATACCACCTGCAGGATGTCAGTATGCGTTCCCCTTCTTTTCCTGTCATCACTTGATCACTGCATTAAAAAAAGAAATGACACAAACATGACACTGGCCTTTGCGGAGGACTTACCTTGGGGTGACCTGGGTGATGTCACTGGGGTGTAGGATGCGACAGGTCGTGATGGTGTAGGTGGAGAAGGTGGAGCTCTGACACTTTCCTGGATTTTGAACTAAACACAACAAATCAGGTTGTGAGAAAAAGTCTTACTGATGATGGCAACAATTCAAACTCCTCACCTCCTCTATTTCTAGTATTTACCAGAGGAAGAAGCTGTTGTTGTTGTTGTTGTTGTTGTTGTTGTTGTTGTTGTAGAGGTGCAAATCTGACTTTGTGATTGGACCAGTGTTGCACAGGCTGCTGGAATGGGCTGAGATGATAGGCTGGACTTCACAGGGACATGACTGGGTGCGGGGGTCAGGCAGAGGACTGACGCGGCCGAGGAGGACGCGGCAGGCGTCCCAGGCAACGTCGACAGGGTGGGCGAGAGAGGCGGGACGTGGTGAGGCGACACCGAATGCCTTTTGTCTTTCCTCTCCTCTGGCGTCGACGAAAAGCGCACCTTGAAGGTGATCCCGCCTTCCTCCTCTTCCTCATCTTCCTCCTCCTTACCCTGCTCTGCTGCCCCCTTCTCCAGGACGCCAATTCTTCTGTGCTCTTCGTCCTCCTCATCCTCCTCCATGTCAGACAGGCGATATACAGCGTCCTGAGCCAGTGGGCAGAAACCCTTGGTCACCACCCCGGGGTGGGGGTCCAGGATGGTGGCCAGGTGGGGTTTGGCCAGCTGCTGCCAGTGATGGAGCGTCAGTGAGCCTGACAAAGAAATGCCACAGTTTTGATGGATAAGGTAACAAAGACAAGCCAACATGTTGTATCATTGTACTTGAGCTTTCTCAGACATTCTCCTGTTTAAGCTGAGCACTTTCTTGACATCATATTAATATCTTTCCAAGCAAAAATATGCAAACTAGCATGCAAACTGGATGTGACGTCGCTGTAACTTTACCTTCCATGGGCTTGACTATCTGGAGCTTCTCAGGCAGGAAGGTCTTGAACAGGCTGGAGCTGAAGGAGAGTTCCGACAGATTGGAGAAAGAGGAGAGCACGCTGCCCATCGGCGAGCTGCAGCCGCTGCCCTCCTCATCTACCAGCGCCTGCAGCTTCTTCTCGCGCTCCGCCTGGAAGAACTGACGCTCGCACAGGAAGTTCTGCCGCCGCAGCGACAGGCGGTGGAGGGCTCTGGTCAGGTCGTTTCCTCCCGGGGAGCCAGGCAGGCCCAGTCTCACCTCCTCCCTGCAAACACAAGACCGTTTATTGAGCTGAAAGGGTCCAAACTTGATTTAAAATGGAAGACCGGAAGTCAGCATTCTTTAAGACGAACCCCTGAATGGACTGGAAAGGCTGGGCAGTCATCACTAGAGAGCTCTGTCCCGAGCCGGGGATGGGAGGGGTGGCCGGAGCTGCCCGCGATGCTGAGGCATTAATGGAGCGGACCGTTTGGAAGACTCGCTTCTGGGATATTCTGCAGGACGAAGAGGGAAAAGGTCAACGACAAGGGCCACAAATACTATTGACTTCTAAACCACAAGTCATTCAAAGCAGCCGTCAGGTCCATGAAGTTGATTATAAGCTGTGTTATAACTGCCATCTGTCCAAAAGACTGGTGATGTCAATAAATGTGGATTATCGTACCCAGTGCCTGAATTGCCCTATAAAAACAGTTTGGATTTATGTGATGGGGAATAAAGAGAACTCAGTATATTACAGAATTTATCTGTTGTTAAATTGTTTTTCTGTCTCCTCAAAGAACCCCTCGTGCATCAGTCTTTTTCATTAGATGTGGATTTTACAGCACTGACGTTTGAGGTTCGTCTGACCTTTGGTCCTGAAAGGCGGTCTCTTCCTCCACACTCAGCTCTCTCCTCATGGTGCCCTCGATCTCTGCTGCCAGAGAGTCCTGTGCACACACAGACGCGCACACACACACAAACACACATGTTTAAAGGTGTCCCCTGGAGTTTTCTGTTCAGCTGTATTCACACTGCAGTGGAAAAATATGCCTCTGAGCAGGATTTATGGGGGGAATCTCAGTTTCTATAAAGTTTTATATCACCGTTTTATGTCACTGAAGGCCAGAGGTCACAATATGAGTGTTTAAAATCTGTTTTCAAGAGGAAATAAACAAGACAGCAACTGTAAAATCTATCAGTAATTTACATATGCTGCACTGATAGGCACACTTCCCTGACATTTTTGTTTTTGATTTCTATTTTTGATGCATCTTATATCTTCATTTAACTATTTGTGCCTCAAGACTCCTTCCATCTCCTGCTCGGTGCTGCTCCATAAACCTTCAGACTGTGCTTCTCTCACCATGGGGTAGAGGCCGTAGGAAACGTGCCTTCTCATCCCAGACGAGGGAGTGTTTTTACTGCGAAGCTCTTTGATCTCCTCCTGGGACTCATGGAGCATCTCCACACACTCTGCATTCCTGTCCGCCAACTCGTTCAGCTGCAACGCGCGCACGCACACACACACACACACACACACACACACACACACACACACACACACACACACACACACACACACACACACACACACACACACACACAGTGGTTGTTTATATGTGCAGCAATTAATTAAGAAAAGGAAATAGTTCAGCATGTATTCAGACTGTAAATGTATACTTTAATAAGTCAGTTGAATTGTCTGAAATTGAATTGCACTGGAATAAAAATACTGCATAACCTTTGAATGGATTTACAAAATAACATAATTACTAATTAAAAGATCAATTTACAGAAACTGTTCAAATGGAATTACTGGGTATAATAATCAGAGTTACTGTAACATGCTAAAACACACACACTGTGCTAAAGCTGCGGCTGTGATTTGGATGATCCGCGACCGGTGTGTGTGAGGCTGTACCTCTGCTGTGAGCTGCCTCTGAGCATCTTTGGAGGCCTGCAGGTGGATCCTCAGCTCCTCCTTCTCCAGAGCCAGCTGCATCCAAACAGCAGAAGCATTAAACACACGCACACCATAAATGGCTTCATTTGTGAATTGTGATAATCAAACGTCAGGCCAGTGTGACGCCGTTCATTTCGCCACTGCTCTGTGGCAAAGATACACCCGGCGCGGTGCTCCTCACCTCCTTCACTCTGTGCTGCAGCTCCACGATCTGGGAGAGCAGCTGAGCGATCTCCTCCTGGTGTCTGAGCAGCTCCTCGTTCTTCTGAGACAGTTCATCTGTCAGAGACACCATCTGGCTGTTGGATTCGCCTAGAACCAACACACAAACACACAGGCACACACACAGATCAAAGTTAAAAGGAGCATTCCAGATGACTCTGTGTTTTGTTCATTTTTATGGCTTAGTTGCTTTTATTCTCTGTGTTAAATGCGGCCTGCTTTTATTGGGAAGTACGTTTTTAAAGGTGCGTCATAAAGCATGTTTTGTCATTATAGTTATCATTTTTATGTGAGCCTTTTGCGTGTAAATGTGTGTGCATGTCACTCACGGAGCTCCTTCACACAGTCGCTCACGAGCTGCTGCTCCTTCTCCTCAAAGGTGATGGTGTCGGTCTTCAGTTGACATGCCTGGAGTGGAGATGTGGAGAGGAACCAGTCATTCATTCATTCACTTTCACCATAATTCACATCCTACTGCTGCTGTCAGCACACCTTGTGATCAAAAAGAGCCTTCTGTAAAAAGTTTACGAAGGAACTGAAACACACACACACACACACACACACACACACACCAAAGGTTAAATCCTTCATCTTCCTCCCACTATTTTTGCAGGGGAAGAATCTTTCAATTTGACTGCATCACAAATATATTTCTAAGTCACTCTCCCTTTGTTTTAATGCAGATGTAGCATTAAATCAGATCTGTAATTATACTAACTTCTGGAAATGTACTTCTGATTTCAAGCTTCCTGTTTTTTTCTGTTCCAGTGTTTCCCTGTTGCCACTACGACCTCGTCGTCCTACATACACTTCTTACCTCGGATCTCAGTGCCAGGTTCTCCTCCTCCAGCTCCTGCAGCTTGCTCTGCAGAGACTCCAGCTGGCTGAGTGCCGCGGCGGCGGTGGTTCCCCCTAGCGGCAGAGGCTGCTGCAGCGGCGTGGACATGCTGGAGTCGGTCTCGCTCTCCTCCGAGGCGCTGGCCACCATCCGCAGCAACTCGTCCTTCTTACTGAGCTCATGCTGCAGCTGGTGAACCTGGCCAGTGTGGAAGGTTTGGGGAGAGTGATTAACCTGCAGATCCCTGATATTCATCAAGAGGTTCAGGGAGACAAACTCATCATCTGTGGACTCTTTTAATGAACTACTTCATCTTCAAACAGTTATTTTGGACAAGTTAAACCCTGGAAAGTAGCAAAATTATAACAAGCATGTTTAAGCTACCTGGTCCAGGGCCTGTGCAAGCTGCTCTTCTAAGGCATCATTGCGCTCTTGCAGCAGGTGGTTCCTCTGCAGAAGTGACTGACCAATCCGAGCTGCCAGCTCCAAGTCTCTGTCCCGCTGTGCAACGAGAGCACAGAGCACCCAAAGTCAATTAGCCAATCAGGTGCTGCTTCTTGATAGAAAACACATTACTTTGAGTGAGGTGACACCTACCTCAGCCAAAAGCTGGGTGACCACTTCCATGTCATTGTAAGTCTTGGTCATCTGCTCCACGCGATCAGCACTGAGGACTGGCCAGAAAGAAAATTTTACTTTCAGCAGACACACAAACAAACACGCATACACACATGCAATCTGTCCTACATACTGTGGCATGAGCATGCAAAAGGTGCATTCAGGGAACTCCACACAAAAAACTAAAACATTTTAGGAAAAAATAAAATATCACTCCAAAACTAAACGCACTTCTGCAGCATGCCACCTTTACTGACTACCTAATAAAATGTTCTGACCACAAGCAACTCAAGCAGCCAAAATCTGCTTACTTACTGTAGCTGCATTTGACCACACTGTACCATCAACCATGAACAAGTGTGGTTAAATATATGTCAGGTCATTAACTCCATGTGATGATATAGCTCCACAATGTGGCCAAGTGGTTGCTAGTGGTCTGAATGTAATGAAGCCACAAGAAACCTACACAGACATGAAGAGACTGCACAAACACACGATACAGTGCTACACCTCTACAAGCTGTTCACAGTGGCAGACAGCAGACCTACACTACGCAAATCGCTTGTCTGCTGCCATCTACATGCAAAAAGCAGAGAGAGGCTCCAGGTCTGTGGCTCTGGGGTGGTTTCACATCCAAGTGTAGCTGCCTGAGCCACATTGTGGACTGAAGCCCCTCTCTCACACTGGGGCGAAATGCACAAGAAGCAGAGCAGGACAGGCAGACAGAGAAAGAGGAGGATACCTTTGGAGAGGCTCTGAGAGCCGGGGTGGGAATAAGAAGAAGGCTCCAAAGCAAGATACGCTAGTGAGAGACAGGAGAAAGACAAGAAAGGAGAGTTCAAAAGGTGAACAAGCAAGCAGCTTGCTTGAAGACGAATGGGGCAAAAAGACAGAAAAAAGGAGGAAAGGAGCAGCACAGAGAGGCAAGACTTAGAGAGAAGAAGCTGAGGGTGAAAGCTGAAGCTTCGACAAATCCAATTCATGTAGGAACATTAGTTTGTTGAGAGTAAGAGAATCTACACATCAATTAGTTTGGTCCGCTTTAGCACCTGAGTGGGTGTCACCAGCGCTGCACCGCTCGACTTTCCACCTGTTTAAAGAAAAGTGGCATCTCTAATCATTGAAACATTGCCTTTAACTGAGACTCACTGAACAGGCTGAGGAAAGACCCCAGACTCAGCACTTAAATGCAGCCCCACAGGCCTGAGAAAAACTACAATTTTTATGTATCTTCTTTGCCCTGTCAATCATACACCTTAATTTTTTTGGTTATATTTGCAAAAAAAGGTGAACTTTTACAACATCCTATTTGATTTCAACACTTAAAACAAAACTTTGAAACAATTTCTAAAGTATAGTTAATACTGCAAGTGAAACATGGCAAAATATTAAAATGCAGCAGATTGACATGGATAATTGCTGATTTGACTGAATCAATTTGGTGAAAGAAGGTCCATAAAATGCAGCAAATTCATAACAAAAGACTCTCATAACTGCAACTACTGAGTGCAGGCTTTGGTCTGGTGAAACAGTCTACAGAAAGCCTTACGTGAAGCGGCTGCTCGAAGGGATGAGAGCTGCGGTCCAGTAATCTGAGGCCCACAGTGACCTCTGGGTCTGGACGCTGCACTTTCCTCCAAAAACCGACCGTTAAAAATAACCTCTGCCAGACGGAGCTATCTTTGTTACACACAGCAAGACCGACACTGTGCACGCACAATGCATATAATCTCTCATATGACTGTTCATTTGATGCCAAGTGTGCTTGTCTCTCTCTCGCTCTCGCTCACACACACACACACACACACACACACACACACACACACACACACACACACACACACACACACACACACACACACACACACACACACAAACATTACCTACTGGGAAGAGTTATGCTGTCACTGACTGTATTAAGTATGTCCATGGTCCAGTTTGATCATAATCTACCAAACACTACATTAAAAACCTGAAGATATTCCTTCAAGCGGCGTCACACACTGCCCAGACACAGAGACACACTAGTGTGGGTTGTGAGGTTGAACTCTGACCACAATAAACTGCATAACAGCAAAGTTCAATGAATTATAAAACTGGTCCTTTCATTTTCATACTGGTTAATGGACTGCATGCATGCTCATGTACAGTGTGATGGTCAATGAGTGGCTGAATAAGAAACATCACAGACATTTTATTTCATGGTTGTTTGGACCTTTGGCACTTATAAACCTAGCTGCAACAGCTGCAGGAACAACATTTGTTTGTTTTGTTTACTGAAGCACCAAAAGGTTAAGTTTGAGGACCCATACGTTGCATTAAAATAGACGCAAGACAAATAGTGTGAGTAGTGTTGCTGATGTGGTTCTTTGAGGTTGGATCAGGCAGGACACACACGACAGGAGTCAGAGTTTCCAAGACTAGAAACTATTAGAATCAGGCTGAGCCTACAAGTAAACTCTGATCATGTGTCAACACTATGACTCATTGCTGCACACACGTCATAAAACCACATGTTCATACAACCTAGACTCCTAAAAAGCTAAATATAATATCCATAAAAACAGAACAAAACCATTTGCAAACAAAATGTGTTTACTGGCAATATTTAAGCAATCATGTGTTCACAAAGTGGTGAACGTCGCTCCATCCCTGCTTGTGAACGACTGAGCCTTTTCAGCCTGCTTTTTTGAGATTCACGAAACATTGCAAATATTTCTAATTGTATTTTAGACTTGAACAGTAAAATGTACGATTTTCGCTGCATTGTGAGTCTTCAAATAAACACCCTTTGCGTTTACTTTAAAATCTGGTCGTAACAGTGTGAAATGTCTGCTGTTCAAACGGCCAACTGTGTCAGACAGCTCCTTCTTCCAATTTCACAACATGACACAAAAATGGGATACTTGATAGTTGAGATACTTGTGTCATCATAAACGAGTAATTGAATATTTAGGCTGTTGAAATGTAAGCGTTGTAGGAATGCATCAAAACCACACTTATCACAGCGTTCTCACACGCGTCTTCATATCTACTGTACGTGTTTGCTTTAGGACAGCCAGGGGGCATGTGGATATTAACATGACATGCCTCTGCGAGGGCATCAGGCACTATTAATAGGTCATGTTTGATTTTACCCTGCAGAAGTGGAGCAGGAGCAGGAACGTGAAACTGATATTCCCTTACAGTTCCCCTTCTCTCACACGTGCAGTGAGCGCACACATATACAGACCACCTAAACACACAACCCACACGAAACCATGTCAATAGCATCGTGCATTCGCCGCGCTACACTCTACAGCTCAGGCCGAATCAAATCAGGCTTTTGATAAAACGGTTTGTCATAAACGCAAAGCTGCAAAATGGAGAGGAAATAAAGACAGCAAATTGTGCAAAGAGGAGAAAAACATAGACAGGAAGTCACATCTATCGCTGTTCCCACACACCGCGACTTGTTTGAATGTAAACACATGCAAGCATTCATTCAGGCATGCACACTTCCTGTCTTACGAGGCTTTGACTTACACACAGAAACACACACACAACACAGCATGCACACGCTCTCCCCTCCGCCCTGTCATGTTCTGTCCGACCTTGCAGACACAACTGGAGCTGCTTCTGCGGTCACACCGACTCACATGTCTCTATCTCACACACACACTCTTAACACACACCGAGCGCCGTGTTAACGCCTCCGCTCACCTTCCATAGCGAAGTTATCGTAAAGCTCCTCATTGTGGGTGTTTAAAACCGGCATGGTCCGACTCTCCTCCCTACTGTCCTGTCTTCATGCTCTATCAATCCTCTACGCCCTCCCCCTCCTCCTCATCACTCTCTGTCCCGTGACTCTGGCCCTGGATTTGAACTCAGCTACACTTAACTCTGGCTGGATCACTGGATTCCTCTCTCTCTCTCCACACACACACACACACACACACACACACACACACACACACACTATCAGAGCTGTCAGGCACATACAAGCACAGACAAACACACACAATGACAACCCCGCTCCAAATAATAATATCCACGCTGCACTAAATCCCTGTGGTTTTAATTGAAGAGGCTGTATAAAATGAATCCCTCACGTGTCTAATGCACTGAGACACACACACACACACACACACACACCATCTGCTCAGCGATGTCGCCACAGGCTTCGCCAATCAAAAGAAAGTAGACGCAAAAACAGGATAGCAAGAAAGACACACAATTTGTTCATTTTTATCCATCCAACTGATTAAAAACAAGTGTAATGACTTCCTGCATGTATGACATTAAAGAGAAATCTAAATACAAACACTCACTCATGTAGCGGAAGGTCTCCTCTGCCAACATGGGGGAGATGGCACTGTGGTGGCCGGGGCCTTCGTCTGGAGAGCAGCTCGGGGAGACCACCCAGTCCTGGCTGTCTGAGAGGTAGACAGAGCCGGCCGAACCAGAGCCCAGCGAGCCGGAGCCGTAATGCTTCCCGCTGCTGCCCAGCCCCTCATCTGTGGGTCAGAAGTGTAAGAACAAATGGCTGTGGTTTCACAGGGGTTTATGTGTGGATTTTCAGGGTTTCCACAGGGTTCACCGAGCTACATTTAGGATTTTTCATACCACATNTCATCACTTCCTCCTGCTGCCCTCCCTCTTTTCTCCTTCCCACTTGGTTGCTGGCATTGAAAGCCAGATGAACAAAGCCTTCCTCCCACACTGTTTGCTGTTGCTCACTTTAATCACCGGTTGTCTGGAATCTTCTTTATGCTTTGACATATCTTACGTGCCACTACAACCATTTAAACTACTCCAGTCAAGTCGGAAAATCTCAAGAAGCTACAGCGAGTCTATTTTCCTCAATCTATGTCATGAAGATATAGATTAAAAAGTTGCTCATTGTGAATTCATAGTAAATTTACAGGCGAGCACAAAGCAGACCATTTCCTTCTCATGTGTCACATACTGTTTGCAGGGAGGGCCGAGGGCTGAGACAGATCCCTCCCACATCCTGTTGCCTGTCTCTGTAGGAATGAGACAGGACGCTCACTCTTGAGAGGGATGAGCTCCCATTTAGCGACAGTGCCATGCCTAAGAGGCTATAACTGTTTTTATTCAGACATTTCTTCTCTTCCAATTAACCCTCTGCTGCTAGAATCAGTAAAAACATAAAGTAAAGGGGGAAGTTCAGCAAATTAATATCGTGCTTCCATAAAGTTGGGAGGCTTGTGCAGCAGAGGCCAAGATATTCAGCCTTTCAGCCCTGAGCATGAGTACTGCCCCCACAACTGAGCTACTTCACTGAGAGGATACTGTGCAGGGTCATGCATCCTTTAGGAGCCATCTGCATCACTGCCCTTAGTGCTTGGCCTGTGCATGAAGACATATCCCATGCAAATGTTTGTGTGTGTGTGTGTGTGTGTGTGTGTGTGTGTATCAGTAAGTGTGCATGTGGAAAGACAGAGTCCTTGGGCTACGTTCAGCCTCTGCTTACATAACACTGAGGCTGAAGCTGTTTGCTCCATAGAGGAGATTACTGAGACACGCAATGCTACAGCCTAAATGTGCTGTTTACCATTAGAGGCCTGGCAGATATCCTGTGCTGACCTACTAATGACACTGGCATCGACTGTCTGATGCTGGAATTACAATGGTCATTTTCAGTTGAGAGCTAGGAGCAAAAAATACTTCATTTATCAATCATCCTTAATAGCAGCTGACATCTGTGTGAGGCGGGTAGAGATTTTCTGCATCCATTATGTTGATGCTGCTCGTAGCAACATCTTCCAGACGCGAGCTTCTTCTTTCCCCAATTTAAAATGTAAAGGCTGATCTTGACCAAGTGCCAGTGAGTCATCTCATGAGTAACAGTGTCACAGCCAGGCAGCTTCTTGTTCGTGATACGGCCCGCTCTTCGAAATTGGAGTTAAATTTCTCGAAATTAAAAAAGCAAGAGATGGACTTCTTGTCCCGGGGCCACTTAAGCTTCTTGACAAGGCTAAACAAAAACACTCACTAGCTCACAGAAATTAAATTAGATGTGTGGTTTGCATTTGACTGACTACACATAATTTCTTTTATCTTAAAACAGCTGGAGAATATTCTGACCACAATGTGGAAACCACCACTTAATGTTGGTGACATATTATTGCAAATTATAAAGCTGGAAAGCGTCAGCGAGGCAGGAAGGCAGCAGCCCTGACAGCAACTCTGTGAAACGCAGACAACACAGCAGCATTATACACCACACTGGTCTGTCACAGCTGTCCCAGAACGACTGTCTGCTTACATCAGCTTTAGACAGGCTTCATCTCCCTTCATGTCTAATCTGAGTACTCAGCTGATGCTCTTATCCAGAGAGAGTGACCTACAACAAGTGCAGCAGTGAATATGAATATCATGCTCTAGTATAAGCCGATGTCAAAACAAATAATACAATGCCAAAACCTAAAGGTTCTTCTCGCTCCACAGCTGAAATGCTGACCTGAATTTGCCAATGTTAAGTATGGAAAGATACCCTTCCTGATTTCATTTGATCTCTATTTGTGCTGCATCACAGCATCTGCAGATCTGACAAACTGGACGGAGCCTGGAGGTCTGCTTTTAAAGAAATAAGGCGTGAGAGGCAGCATGTGACACTGACTAGACCACTTCAACTGCATAACCAGAAACCTCTGACTGGATCATCAGCAGACATTACTTGCCCAAAGCAGGAAACAGGACAGAGCAATGTAACTACTACCTACAACATCTTATCTTTATACTTTTATCAAGTGGGTTTTATTCTCCAGCTTATATTCTATTCCTGTTTTTATGTTCATTCTGTCTTTTACATGTGAAGCACTGGCTGCATGTGATTTCTTTGTTGTAAAGTAATTTGAGCTGCAATTCTTGTATGAAAGGTGCTGTACAAACATAATTACAGAAATTGCGTGTGTGCAGCTCCTACTGTAAGAATCCACCTTGGCTGATTGCAGAACACTTATCAGAAATTGAACTATTTAGTACCTCGACGGGTGCTGCTTCCAGAAAATCCCAATATGTATGTTTCAGGATTAGGATTTTAGAGAAGTGTTGTAATTTGAAAATGACTAATGCCTTTATCGGTGGCTGACGACACTTCTCCAGCAGACGGAGTAACGCTTCATGTGAATTAGGTAACATTTAACTGCAGCATATGTTCATTCTTTAATGAATAGTTACGACGGTTACTTTGTCAAATAAAGGCAAACACGAGCCACTGATGACAATTATGTTAACTGTGTTGTGTTAGCTGACGTTAACCAATAAACACGTTTAGCAGGCCAGCTAACATTTACCCTTATTGAAGCTTAACCTACAGATCCATTGATGAGTTGCTTGTTTGTCTTCTGCCAAAATCTCCTGGAAATGAACCTCCTATTATCTTTATTAAGTATTTAGCATGAGCTAACGTAACGTTTCACGTTTTCCTCTGTTGGGTGAGGATGACAGCTTCAGCGTTGCTTAGCTAACAACGCCATCGCGAGCTCAAACTCCGGCTTCCCTCACGCGGGGACAATTGCAGCATTAAAGAACTTAAAAAATGGTGTTTGATCAGCATAAAACTTACCCTGTGTTAATGTTATTCCACGCACAACATGGGCATTTCTAGTGGTACATGCGGTCTCTGTCAATCGCTCCACCAAAACCTCAAACAATAGAAGGGAAGGGAGGAATCGACAAACACCTACCCCTCTGAATCATCAACGTGCGACGTTAGGGCCCGATGACGTCTTTACTATGCGCCAATTGTCTGTGTCAAATTAAAAGTCCTGTCAAAGGAATGCATTTTCGCTTTGGGATGTGCAACGATTCGATATTGATAGTAAAACTCGTTGCTTTTTGCACACCACATATAATTTGTTCAGGAAGTGAAAGAATATGAACTTCATGGACAAAACATGCTTTAGGATATCAGACTCTCCTTCGTATTTTTAACTTGTTTACGTCGAAGCGTTGGAGCTGCTGTCGAGGGGAGAAGGTAAGCAGCCTCTTTTCATTACAGGTTAATTCAAACAAACAGTTATTATAAGACCCATTCTTTAACTGAGCTAACGGTAGCTCCACGCTTGAGCTTGAACCATGCAAATATATTCACATTGGTGAGCCTAGCTACCGAAATGGGACACTTAAAGGACGTGTGTTATTGTTTTGTGTAACCTGTCCCGTGTTTTCTTTCCTCGAAAAACGATATGTCATAAAGTAGTGGGCCCTAAAATGAAATAATTAGCCTAAATGTTCTGAAATAGTCAGTAACGAACGGCTTTAACCGTTGTTTTTATTTATAGTGACGCTTTGATTGAGCTAAAATGGCTGCAGTTAAGCTAACCTTGAAGTGGAGTTGACTTTGATAACTGTGTAAAGAAATTATTCATTTTGCATTGTAACCAACAAACGAAGCTTGAGTGCACGACCAACGTTACCTATTTTTTGTACAGTATAATCGCAGACAGTCGAATAAAATACATATGAACTTCTTAGCTCAATAACTGATCACTTTTTCTCCAGGATTCATTCACAATCTTCCCTCTCGTGTTAAGAGGGAACCGGACGGGGATCTCCGCCGGTGAATTTCACACCGTCCCCTCACATCTGTGGATCAGCTGATGCAGCCAGGTAAAGTGCAGGCGGATGGATGAATGGCCGAAGTTGGATGGATGCTGGCTGCTTTCTAGTCTAGTGGGGGATTTGCCTTTGGGTTCGTATTACGCTGCTGCGCTTCACCCTCCTGTCTCCCTCCGTCGCGGTCGGTCTCCTGCGGCCTGTGAGCGGATGAATGACAAAGCCTGTGATTTTACCATCGCCAAAAGGACTCCATGTCTTTCTTGGTAAGAACAAATCGTGCTGCATGGGTTTTGCTTTGGTGCCCTCCGTGCGCGCTGCTGAATTGGGACCTAGTGAGGTGTGTAGTCACGAATCAGCTGGCTCATGTTGATGCCTCGGGTGGGACACGGCAAATTCAACCAGTCTTTTAAGTGTATTAAAAATCAGGGGCTTCCAGATAGCGATGCACCAGTGGATTTTTATATCAGATGATCAAATTCACATTGTTCTGAATTATATGAGCTGCTAAATATTCTGTAGATATATTGTCTGAGAGGTGCAACCCCTTTGCATCATTTACATTATATTATGGGCTAATATAGGTGGAAAATATCTGTCTATCTGTGTGTCCCTCACATCTAGCTATGTACACATTCAGGCTGCAACGAATGATTATTGTTGTGATTAATCGATTAGTCGATTGGTTCATGAAAAACTCAAAGATATACAATTTGCTGTTAAAGAGGTGGTAAGAAATCAGAAAATATTCACCTTTAAGAAGCTGGAATCAAAGATTTTCATGATCGGTGATCAAAATAGTTGGTGATTAATATAATAGTTGACAACCGATCAATCAATCGATTAATCGCTGCAGCTCTGTTGGGACACTCCAGCCGGTCAGCTGCCTCTTTGCTCCCTGTTATCATCACTCTAATTCTCTCTCCACTCACCACTTCTGATAAAACGCTGCAGAAGTTCCTTCACATATTCCCCTGATGCTTGCTTCTCTGCCACATCTCCGATCCTCCCAAGCTCCCTGAGGCACTGTATCGCCCTCCACTCCCGAGCTCCATGTTTCCTCCCCACTCCTCCTTGTCCTGTCGGGCATGTCTCACCTGTGCTCCTCCCCCCCTTCACCAGGACTGTTCCTGCATCTCCCACGCTCAGGTCCAGCCCTTGGACATAGAGGAGCGCTATGAGGACACCAGCCACCAGTTCCTGGTCAGTAGCCAAGACGCTGTCAGCAGGGAGATGGGTGTCACACTGATGCTCTTCCACCATTTCATTATTCATTTATCACCTGTCTGGAGCTGCTTAACCCTCACATTAAAAACAGTAACCACTGGAACAACATTGCAGCTGTTAAAGCTGTTGGTAAGGCTTAGAGGAGAACTCCATCAATTTAATATTCATAACAACATATTGACAAAGCTCCTCCAGAGCCACAGAAGGCATCACAGACTCAGCACTTAAAAAGCAAATCTTCATTCAAATCAGTGGAGTGCCTCTTTAAAGCAAAAGAACTGATAAATGCTATTTGCAAAATTTCACCAATTTCCTATTTTCCAGTATTCTTCTCTAACTTTAATCATACTGAATGCAGTACTTAATATTGAATTATTATTATAAGCTGCTTAAGCTGTACTGCCAGTGTGTGAGGTCATCCCCCCACCCCACCCCCCCCCCGATAATACAGACACAATGCTGGGGCAGGATGGTTAAAGCCAATAAAACACATTCAGCTGGTGTGTTTTAAACAAAGCCACATCAGAAGCACCTGCAGCTGTCTGATGCTGAAAGACAACCAGACTCTGTCCCAAAAATCTGTCTGTGTCACTAAAGCTGCAAGCATCCCCCCCCCGGCCCCCCTCCCTTTGGCAGTCATCGTCCCCTCACGCATTGTCAGATCTAAAGGGGCAGTAAGTCATATTTTAACAGTAATTGTTGGAGTAGAGCTGAAAAGGCTTCGCGTAGTTGTAGTAACGAAAGAGGAATTTGACAGGTGACAGATAACTTAATGCACATTTAAAGTGACAGCACACGAGTACATGTGACTTATTTGCTGTATTACTTTGCTGAGTGACTTTATTTTCTGTTACCTTCAAGATAAATGCAGAATATATGTGTGTTGGATGTGTGTGTGCGTCCCTGCAGAGCTGTGACGGTTCTGAATACACTCTGCAAGGGCCAGCAGGTGGCGATGACATCACAGGGCTGTCCGCTGAGCCTGCCCACTACCAGCTACTGTCAGAGCTGGGTGAGAGCGCCACCACATTGAGTCAGACCACTGCAGCAGTCAAGACAACCTCAGAGTTGAAATTGCACCTAATTTCCCACACAAATGGTTCAAAACTGTAAACGCAGTGAGATTTCACTTTAAGTGAATTGTCTATATTACAGGAAGGGGCTTCAACAACCTGAGCCAGGTAAACATGGCACGCCACATCCCTACTGGCCAGCTGGTGGCCGTCAAACAAACCAACCTGGACGAGTGCACCGAGGAGGAGCTGCTGCAGCTCATGGTGAGCTGCTGTCCAGAAACAGGCATTTATTGAATGTCTTTTTTGAGGGTAATAGCTGCTTTCCAGCAAGGTTTGTTCATGCCTGATTGTGTCTCAAACCCCAGAACGAGGTTCTGCTGTCCAGGCTGTTCCGTCACCCCAACCTGCTGACCTCTCGCCTGGTTTTCAGCTCGTGCTGCCAGCTTTGGGTCCTCACACCGCTCATGGCCTATGGTCCGCCACTGTCGCAGCTCAATAAGTTTTTGTTTTGTGCTTAAACTCCATTTAAAAATCATTTTAAAGTCAAAATGTAAATGTGAGGATTCGAGGCTTTTCTTCGTCATGGATGATACTTATCTTGGAATACCTGCTCACCTGTCCTTTTCCCTCTCCTCTTGTCTGCAGGCTCTGCTGACACCTTACTTAGAACATATTTCCCAGATGGAATGAGTGAATCCCTCATCGCGTACTTGCTGTACGGTGTGCTGAAAGCCTTGGAGTACCTGCACCGGATGGGCTACGTTCACCGGTCAGTGGGATACAGAAGACAAGATTGCATTCAAGTAAAATAAAACAAAATAAATGGATATATAAATATTTGTGTCTTAATGTCTGTCCTCACATTCTGCTCCCGTCAGGGGGGTGAAGGCCAGCCACATCCTGCTGTCAGGGGAGGGCCGTGTCTACCTCTCAGGGCTCCACAGTGTTTACAGTATGATGCGTGAAGGGAAGAGGATGAGGGCAGTGTTCGACATGCCCCACCACAGCCCCGCCCTGTTGCCCTGGCTCAGCCCTGAGCTACTGCGACAGGTCAGGACTTACTAGATTAAGACACATACCCTGACATGAGCTCATATTTCAGAAAGAAATAATATTGCTGTGTCAGTTTTTCCATGACTTAAATGTATTCTGCCTCTCCTCTCCGCATGGTGTTGGCCTCAGTAGGACCTGCACGGTTACGGAGTGAAGTCAGACATCTACAGTTTAGGTATCGTGGCCTGTGAGCTGGTGAGCGGCAGGGTGCCTTTCCAGGACATGCCCCCCACTCAGGTAATGAAAACTCTTCCATCCAAACTGCTTATGTTACAACATTTGCGCTGTTGTCCACAGCTGGCGTCAGTGTTTGAATCTTCCTGTTCAGATGCTGCTTCAGAAGCTGCGTGGCTCCCACTGCTGCCTGCTGGATGTGGCTCCCTTCCCGCTGGGCGAGCTGGGCGGCCTGAAGGTGTCGCGGTCCGGCGTGGACTCGGGCATCGGGGAGAGCGTGGCAACCGGGAGCCTGACGCACAGCGCCACCGCTCCTCCTGCCGAGCGACCTCAGAGCCCGGGACCCAAAAACCACTCGGTCACCCTGCACAACCTGGTTCAGCTGTGCCTACAGCAGCAGCCGGAGCGCAGGTCTTTACATTAAAGGACCAGTCAGCCTTATTTGACAACTGATCTAATAGCACACACAGACTTCAATGCAAATGACACAGTGTCCTGTTTTTGTCTTCCATAGACCGTCAGCGTCTACACTGTTGACCCACGCTTTCTTCAAGCAGGTGGGTCTCCTCGTCGGGATGCCTGCTCCTCTCAGTGGAGCTCTTTTAGTTCTTTCATCTAAAATAACTTCCTTCTGAAACTGCCATCATGTCTAGGCTCATGTCTCCTGAGAAACTAATACTCTGTGACAGCGAAGGCGGCGACTTATTTAATTTAACTGAGTAAAATGTCAAATCAGCACACATCAGTGAATTACATCCTACATACAGAGCTTTGTTGTTCTGTGACAGGTGAAGAGGCACACCAGAGATTCCTTCCTCAGCCTCATGTACCCAGCGGTGCCCCTCACCAGCCCCGAGGACCCTCCGGTGTCCTGCCCCCCGGCCCCGTCCTGCCATGCTCCGACGTCAACCTCCAGCGATGCCGTGTGGGACTTCTCCTAACCCCCATCTCTGTCCCCAAAATCTTCAAATCCCGACTAGCAAGCCAAACACGAGACAATCAAGTCAAAGCAAAGCAATGAGGCCAAATTCAACTGTGCTTTTATTTTTTATCATTAATCCGACTCTCTGAGCCTTTTTAAATAATTTTTGTAGTTTTTTTTTTATATGTTTGTCTGATGCTTTTGTGGAGTTTGGGTCATGGTTTTCTGACGTGACTGTGAAAGTGCTGGATCAAAGAAGCTGCTCAGAATATATATTACAGATCCACAACAATAATAATGGACCGTCAACAAGTCACAGAACAAAGACTGATCGGCTGAGTTATAATCACGCACTTCCTCTGAGGGAAAACTGTGAGTTAAAGGAAAAGTCCACCCACTTTATTTGAACTAAGCAGTATAAATCTATGTGGGTAACCTTGTGTTTTGTAAAATGAAGGACCTCATCAAAAGAGCTCAGCCCTAATCACTCCTGACAAAGTCACCCCCGAAGTCTAAGACACAATGTCAGGGTGGGTTTTTCCTTTAAAGTACGATTTTGTATTCAGACTGTGAATAGTGAATGCTGAGGTACGTATAAAGGTATTTACAACACATATGTGCATATATATTCTTCTATATCAGAGGTTTTCAAATGGAGTGTTGGGAGACCCCTTCCGAATGCACACACACACACACTACACATCTTTTTAGATCCACAGTGACTTACACTTTCTGTGGATGTATATATATTAAAATGAGGAGACATATTACCTCTGATGTCCAGTGTGAATCAACGTCCACAAATCCGCGTAGAAATCCCAGAAAGAAAGACACTACTTTTAACTCCAGGACTTGCCTGAGGAACATTACGTTTTTAGGTTTTCTTCATTGTCAAAGTAATCCAGTGATAGTTGTGTGTACATCTGCGGATACGCTACAAACAGGAACGGCTAATAGCTAACTGGGCATACTTTTAATGGTGCCAGTTTGCCAAAATGTAAAAAACTATAGGCTAGAAAATCAAGTTAGAGCAGTTCACTGAATAACTGACTCCATGTACTCCCTGTTTATCCAAAATGTGTAGAAAACAGGCCACAGTCAAATATGTAAATACATTTTCGCTGTATGTTTGAACATATATGCACATAGTGTTCATGTATAACATTTTCAAACGTGTTCTCTCGTATTTGCCCGTGAGCCAATGAGCCAAGCTGCAGACCTGGCTCTGACAGCAGAGCACAGGGGCAATAGTGTATTTCTAATGTTTGTGCGGGAGTTAGGCGCCATCAGTATTAACAGCAGACGAAGACCTTCCCTGCCCTGATCATCAGTGATACGCCAAAAGAATACTTCTACTGTGCTCTGTGACCACTTATCCAACAATGCCTTTATGTTTGAATGAAACCTGCGTTCTGTAACTGTGATTAAGTGTACTGTGTATGAGAACTGTGACCTGCAGTACATATCAAACATGGTAGCTGTATGAGCCTTATATATACACATATTAGAAATGATAAATATGTATATACAAAGTTTGATTTGTAAGCTTGCTGTTAGCCTTGATTTATTTCTTTGTAGATTTGTGTGTCTGTAGATTTACCGTCTTAATGATGACGTGGGCTCGCCGCTTTCACACATCCAGTGCCTGAGGACAAACAAAACAAAGACACTGTGTCAAAAAATAAGTCAGCATGAGTTTGATGGAGAAAACGAGCAGCAGTATTGCAGTCTGAGTGGATCTTAAGATCAGAAGTGGCAAAAAAGATGAAAACAGCGCACATTCAAACCTTCAGGCCAGTTTGTCCAACAGTCACACTTCTGAAGTTGTCCACGACCTTGAAGTAGAACCAAGTTGCCAGTGAATTCTGGGTAAATTAAGGCTATTTACAATCTTAAAAACAACTGTGTGACACCACTCAGCTCCATTCACCAGCAGGAAGTGTTTGCCTTGCTGACAAATTTAGGGACTAAGACATTTTACAGGGACAGTGTGAGTGAAGAGTTCAACCAAACAAAGCTAAGGGAATGAAAAGGACCAGAGATCTGCGAGTGAGCCTGGGGGCAGGGGGGTGGCTAAACTGGGCTGAAAAAATAGGTCAATCTTTATTTTCATGAAACTATTGCATTAGTTTTAATTAAAGAGCAGAATGAAATCTACAAAGCAATCAGAAAATATCAATCAACTCTGAAGCTCAACTCCCAGATGAAAGACTAGTTCCAATAGTTCTGTCCCAGTGTCCTAGTGTCCCAGTCAAGCTGCTCTGCACCATTGTTGTTGCCATGAGAGAGGACTGCTTGGAGGTCTTATGAAGCTGGGTGACTTTTGAAGGGTGGTGTCCAAAGGAAGAAGGGAAAAGCTCTGAGATGCAGTGCACACCTGTCTGGTCCTGTAGCTCAGGCTGAAGGAGGACGGCTCAGGAGTCAAAGGTTGTGTGTTTGAATCTTATGAAGCCAGGAGACTTATGTCTCAGAGTTTCAGAGAGATATACGCAAGGGGTTATGTGACTGAAGACTATGACCAGCTAAAGTTTTGCTACAAGAAAGAAAAATATAATAACAAAAAAAAAACAAAACCTACATATATACATACATACATACATATATATGATATTATATTGTATTATTTACAATAAACACAAGAAAAATAAAAATCCTAGTCAACTGTTCATCATCCAGCAGCAGTAAAATTTCATCTTTGTGTTATCTCCTGTCAACACATGTTAAATTCTTCTTCTGAGCTATTACAATGAGGACTTTCAAAGAACGGGATGGTGAATGGTGAATGGTGGTGGCTGGGTCAGGGTGGAGGAACCCTCTTCTCCTTGATTTCCTGATGGTTTTAGACAGGGCACCAAACTCATTATGTCAATCCCAGATGGTTCTCACACTTCTGTGTCCTTCATCTCCAGTCTTTATGCAGAACTCTTGCACCAAATGTTGAGCTGAGCTTGCAGCTGCAAAGCTCAACCAGTGGCAATCTGCATTCCCGCCTGGTCCCCCTGGTGACCAGGCGGGAATGGTGGTCAGAGCAACCCTGTGTTGACCTGGCTTGGTGGCATGATTAAGGTAAGATCTCCTCTTCAACAATCAATTACCCACACTTTGGAGGAGACCGTATGTTTTTTTATGTAGAAATGTAACAGCAGTGAAAGTCACATCACCATTTTTCATTCATGTGCTTACCGACCGTGACACCTGCAGTCTGGTCCTGTGCTGCGGCACTGAATGGAGGCCAAGGAGAGTGTCATCACATACATTATCGACAGGACAGATGGTGTTATTCTTACCTTGGTAAAACATTGACCCCTGCACTTCTGTTTCAAGATTTTCCATGTCTTTCTCTACTTAAAGTTCATTCCTCTGTACTGAATATTTCTAAGACAGGACTTTTAAAGTTTCAGGAAGAATGGTTTAATCAAGCTCACATGTGTGCATACCTTTGATATACTGTGTGTATGTTGGTACAGAATGGAGTTACAGTGACTGGATGCCAGGTCACCCTGACACTCACACTGGTAAACCTGTGTGTGTCGAGATGTTCAAAATAGGTTTGAACTGCACTCACACACTGCAGACACACTTTAGAGAGCAGACATATTGCTGTTTAACAAATATGTCTTTGCCATTCAGGGGAAACCAAGTTAAAAATACTCTTCTTAATTCTGTCCCTTCGGCACACTTATACAACATTTTATATGGCTTAGACAGCAGAAATACTTTATTCTCTACCAGACATGGCTTGGGTCATAGTATTACTAAAAAGTCTTACAAACATCCTGAGAGTACATCGTGTGATAATCTATCCTGACCTTGTTTTGCAGATGAGAGCTGGTGGACGGCTGCCGATTGTGAACTGAAGAGAGCGTCCATCTGCTCGTACGCAATCACTGCATGGAGACCACAGAGAAACACAGCTTAAGGGGGGGGGCCCTCCGTTATATACTAATACAATCTTTCTAAGACACAGCATTGTTTCCATGAGTTTCGGCAACCATCATGTGCATCTGTCTGTGTTTCCTTGATTAAAACATGGCACATTGCATCTGTGTGTGTGCGTGTGCAAAACTAACATGAACAAAAACCATTTTCACCTCTGCCACTGAAATTACTCTCCATTCTTGTTCAAGAGTTTCCGGTGAAGACCTCAGACTGATAAACTACAATCCACGGGTCCCCTTTAAATTTAGACAAGACTTTAATGATCATTTTCCACTTGTGTATACAAAGCAGTTTGTACAGATTAGGGAGCCGAGTTAAAACAATTTGTTACAATTTAGTACCTGGAAAGTGCAAAAGTACATTTCAAATACGCTGAAATAAAAATCATGCTGTACATTATATACTGTATTCATAAATAATCACAGATATACACACATCCATTTGGTGACAGTCACAGAGAATGCTGCTAAGACACAAAATAGTACTTTTTGATTTTGCTTTGAAGTCCTACAGTATATCCTTGGTTCCCGTTGAACCTGTGGAGGTTTAACTTCTGGAATGCTGCTTTCATTGGATTTATGATAAGGTCGGGGACGATAATCTTCGGTAATGAGAGAAACCTAGCTCTACGTTAACACCGCACAGGGATAAAGGCACTCCGTATGTTGCACTCATGGAACAACTCAAACAGTGGTCTTTCATCTGAATGACAGAAGTGGATAACCAACAACAAAATATTATGCACCTTTCACAGAAATCTCTCAAAGAAGGACACAGATTGGTCTTTGCACTCCAACTTGCTGTGACCATTGCAGCAACCCTGTCTCCAATGCCGAACCCACGATTGAGCCATGAGGGCTGCCGCGGTTCACAGAATCAGAGACACCGCATCAGCACGTACGATGAAATCAAGAATTTGGCTATAAAAAAATACACATGCGTCATTGGCATGTCCTCACACGCGCGCACTCAATCACACACATACAGGTATGGTGCAAAAATAGAAATCACACAGTCTCATCCACAGGAGCTTCATACTGTGGCTTTTTTGTGATTCAAATATTACAGAAATCACGTTCACACACGCAAACAACGCGTCTTCCGAGCGACCTAAATGAGGCGTGTAAAAACCCTCTCGATGCCCTGTTAAAGGAAAACTCCTCTGAAGTCAGTCGCTTCACAATGAGCAGGAAGGGGGGTGAGATGTGAAATGACAAAGGGTGACAGCGGAGGCGATGATGAGAGCGGAGGGCGGTTGGGAGGGGTGTTAGGGTTAATTTACTGTCTGAGTTAAGCTAGAGGAAGACTAGAGATAGAGGGCTGGCTGAGCAACCGATATGGAACAGAACAGCAGGAAGAAAGCATCGACAGCCACCCGACGAAGGAGCTGTATTGCTGTTAACACTGACATCACATAAAGCCCTTGAGGATTTCTTCTTTCTCCTTCTTTTTTAGGCGTCGGAACAGTCGGAAGAGTTTAAAATACGCCAAACTGGTGTCTGTATTCAAGAGACAAAGAGTGATTTAAAAAAAACTGCTACTCTTACTTATAAATAAACATGGATTCAAGTAACTTAAAAACATTCGATGGAGCCAGAGAGCGTTGTTGACTTTAAAGTTGATTTTCTCTCTACTGCTGTGACAAATCCTTACATGGAAGCCTCTCGCATGTCATAGTGTAGTGTTTTGCCTGTAGTGAGAATTTATTTGTTTTTACAAAACTACGCCTTAAATGATATGCCAACATGAATGACAGACGCTACAGACGCCGTCTTCTGTGGTGTGTAAGATGTTTCTAGAACAAAACAAGTCAGCTATATTAAAGCAAAAAACAACAACATCTCCATTTCTGTGTCTGCTGCCTAATCTCAAAACGGACCAAAAACAGCATGCCTACGAACAGATGCCAAGTTACTGGGCACATGCATAAATCTGCAAGAAAAGACAAGACGAAACAAGCAAAAGAACACACACACACACACACACTCACACACACACACACACACACGCACACACACACACACACACACACACACACACACACACACACACACACATAGGTATAAAAACACATAGGAAAGGCAGAGAGTTTGGTCTTGTGAGTGATGGCGCCGTCTTACTGCATAAGGCTGCTGTGTGGCAGCTTTGAGGCAACCATGAAACGTCTCGGCCTTCAGAGCACAGGCCCGCCTGTCTGCATCCAACGCAAACAAAGAGGCGACAAAAAGGCCACTTGAAACTATATTTTGAGATACAGCATGGCAACACACGCACGCACGCATACAGCCACACACACACACACGAGCAGTTAGCTGACCGATCCTGTCAAACTGAAGCTGAGCAGGTTGGAGAATACACAGTGCCTGTGCGTGCGTTAGCATAACCGTGTAGCACCGTGGAAAGTAATGAAGGCTGGCTGAGGGATTCACGGAGACGCCGTGGTGTTTGGAAGTGGTGGGTAGTGGTGTGGCGGTGCTGAGGCTGGCGCTACTTCTGGATCTGAACCACAGCGCCGGCGCCGTATGTTCAATCCAAAGCAGGAACACACACACACTGAAAAAAACATGACAAACACATGCAGACTTTGTGATGCTCAATGCTTTAAGCATCCCAAAAACAGCTGCCAGCCACCTATTAAACTGTGGAAAGGTGCTGGAGAGAGACTGAAACAACATGTTTGTTGACTGACAGGTATGGAGGCGAACTGGGGGACAGGAATGTGTGTGGAGGGGGAGGGTTCAGGGCTCGGGGGCCAGGACGGGCCACTTGTGGTCACGCTAGGTGTTGTACACCGTCTCCCCCGAGGAGATCTGGGTCAGTCTCTTGCTGGAGCCCCACAGCTTCCGTGTGATCTGGCCCGAACGCATCTGAGAAGAGTGGAGGAAGAGGAAGAGGAGGAGGAGGAGGAGGAGGAAGTGGGGCGGGGGGGG